>JAODAL010044867.1:0-32478 GCA_025379985.1 Phyllomedusa bahiana | reverse complement strand
GCTGTTTTTTTAAATGAATACAACGGGAAAAGGTTAGATCCCTTGGATATCAATGTCTGTGAGCAGATAGGTTTTAAATGTAAATCAGTGCGGGGGACGCACACTGGATTTCAATCCAATCCCCAAAAAAAAAATCAGAAATAGAACTTTAAAGGGGAAAGAAGTCTCGAGTCAAGCGAGACACCCCAAAACACGCTTTTAAAAAAAATCATTCTTCAGTAACAATAGCCGCGCCAGAAAACCTTTCCCCCATCATACAGTAGAGGGGGTAAGCTCCCAGGTCGCGCCCGGCTTTATATTCGGTACGTCACGAATCCCGCTGGTCTCTGTTTGGCTTCATCTCTGACATGTCTGCAGGCTATCCCTTCTTCCCCCCCAGAGTGCTTTCCCCCATTTTGCGCCATGTGCTCCACCCCATTTTATCACCCAAAAAAGCACACTTCTTTCCCCCCTTACCCCCCAAATTTTACTTCGTTCAGAAAACCGAATTTTTTCCCTGAAATTCTAAACAAAAACACTTCGTTGAAAAATTTCGCCCACCTAAATTTTCTATTTGTAAAAGTAATAAAACTAAAACTATAAAAATTTTTATATCACTGCAATTGTACCGCCCCGCAAAGTAAAGTCCACCCTTTACACTGCACGGCGAAACACTGAAAATTGAAGCCCAAAAAACAATGGCGGAACTGCGTTTTTTCCCCACCATTTTCAGGCCCAATGCAAAAAAAAAAAACCTATGAACACCTTTTGGCCCAAAATGCAAAAATACACCCGTAACTGATCCCGAGGGTGTTGAACCCAAAAAATGGGGTAACTTGTGGGGTTTCCCCTTTTGGTATTTTGGGGGGTTTCAAATCCCAACAGGGACCCCCCAAAAAACTGGGTTCCAAAAGCCAAATAACACTCCTTCCTTGTCGCCCTGACATTCCCAAAAAGCATTTACACCCACTGTAGGGAATTGCCCAACTTGGAAGATATTTCTAACAAAAAATTGGGGGGGCTTTTTCCCCGGGCCTTAAAAAATTTTCATTTTCAACTAAAAATTTCAATGTTTGAAAAAATAATTTTTTCCCTTTTTCAAGCTTAACGCTAAAAAAATTTGTGAAAAAACCCGTGGGGTCAATATAAATCATTACACCCCTGGAATATTCCTTAACGGGTTTTAGTTTCCAATTTGGGGGATTTTTACTTTAAGGGGGGCATTTTCTTAGTTTAAGTCCTTTTATCCGGGGGTACCTAAAAATACAGGGCAAACAAAGTCAGTCAGAGCTGGACTGGGCCCCAAACAAAGTAAGTTGCAAATTTTCTTTGAAAAAGTCTACTAAATTTCAACCCACTAATGCGGAAAAAAAAAATACATTTAAAAAAAAAAAGATGCAACCTCATAGTCATATGGTAGATGAGTTATATACTATTTGAGCGGAATAACTACTGTCTTAACCAGACATTTTTGAACTTAAAATGATACATTTTTTAAAATTTTTTATAAAAATTTTATATTTTTTACAAAAAAAACAAGGACTTTTTGACCAAATTTCTTACTATCATAAAGCACAATGTGACAACGGAAAACAATCTCTGAATCACAGGGGTAGGTTAAAGTTCAAAAAGTTTTCCACATTTTTAAAAAATTTAAAAAATTTTTTTTTTTCCCCCTTCCTTTTGGGATGGCCCCCCCTTCCTCAAAGGTGAGGAAAACCACCCCAAAAATCACCAAATTTTGGTTTTTAACGGGATCTTCGCTACACCCATGAACAGTGATTTAAAACACCATGAAAAGCGCAGGAAACCCTACCAATTCACTTGAGTAAGCTTTTTTCTAGTAATAATGGGGCATGTCTGGAATCGTGGTTTGTGTCTAATTTTAAAGTTTTAAATTTTTTGGGAATTTAAATAAAAAAGAAAAGATTTTTTAAAAGCACCATATGTATATTTCTGCCTGGTGGGAATGTGGTCCCGTATACAGGATCGGTTGCATAGATATAATCAAGTGTTACCATTTGTCTAATATATTGAATTTAGCCATTGGGTTTTTCTCAAATTGAATCCGCCCCTTTTTTCCCATCGAGTCTACAGACCCAAAAAAAAGGGAAAGAAGGGGAAAGTAGTGAGGAGGGGGGGGGAAAAAAGTTAAGCAAAGTATTTGGAACAACACCCCGCTGTTATCTTGATCATGTTGTGTCCCTCGTGGAAAAAGGAAAAATCGGGTTTTTAACATGTACAGAATCCCCCTTTAATCGGGTCTAACAGTGCGGGTGGGAATCCAACGGGGGAAAACTTGCATTCGAGTGTGTTGGGGGGGGGCCGTTCTGCCCCTGCAATCGAGGAGGGTGTTCCTGCTTTGTAGGAGTGGGTGAAGTGCTTTCACAGTTTCCTGGCCATTTTTAGTATCTTCTAAGATCGGGGGGAAAACTTTAGAACTTTTCACAACCAATTGAACACTGCGCCATTCAGGGGGCTGGACCACCCCCCGGTGCAACGTGAACCCCCATTTTCCTCCCATTTTCCGTCCCCTTTTTTCCGATTTGCAGTTGGCAGGGAAAAACCCCACACTTTCGATTTCTTGCTGCATTATGCGGAACCCTTTTCCCCTCCCCTTTGGGGATTTTCGTTCGCCGAGGCAAGGTGAGAAGGGTTTGCAACCGTGTGCCCTACAAAAGTGGAATGATGGAGCAGAAAATTGTGGAGGTGAGATTTGGTTTGGGGGTTTGGAGGGGGCGGACTTTGGGGCAAAGTGGCCCCCATTTTGGCAACGTGGGGGGAGAAAAGTGGTTTTCTCCGGGCCAAGTTGGGTTGGGTGCCTGGGCGGGAAGAATTCACCCTTTGCCCCGTATAGGCCATGTATTCCCCTTGACCGTAGTTACAGCCCACCCGCCCCGCGCTGCCGTCCCCCTTGGAAAAAAATACCAAAATAAGCTCAAGGACTGGCCCACCTTCTGTTCTCCCAAATTTGGGGAAGGGTTTTAGTATGCCTTTTTGGAAAATAAATTACGACTTGGAACTCCCCCCTCGGCTCGGCACAGTTCTTTAAATTTCTCTGAATGGTGCAGAGCCACCTTTTGGAAAGGGAGGGACGGGAAAAAATTCCAAAAATTTGGAAACAGGGCACGGTAAAGCTTCTGCACCTTGGGAGGTTTGGGTTGAAATAATATTGTCTCTTTGGGCAATTTCCCCTCATTGAACGACTTTGGCCCCCATGAGTAGCGAGGACCCAGGAGCATCTGGATGGGAAAAATGATGGCAAAGAGAAACAGCCCCCTTTCCTGCAGAGATGGGGGAAACCTTAAATGGTTGAAAAATGGCATGCTTGCCACTGGCCGCTGGGGCCCCCTTTGGCGGAAAGATGGACCCCCACATCTGACCCAACGTTTCTCCCAGGCCCCCGGATGGGACGTTTGCTGTGTTTGAAAACATTTCCGGGGGGCCAACTTTAGTCCCCCGGGCCCCGGCTTAAAATTTTCTTGCCCACAATTCAAAATATCCCCATATTGGGGGCCCCCTCCATTTTCCCTTAGCAAAGAATGCCACACCGGGGGAGAGCTGATTTTCCCCCAAACCCACTCCGCACTGACTTCAAAAAGAAAAACCCACGTGCATGCCTTCCCTGTTGGCCAAAAATTTTTTTTATTTTTTGTGTATGGTTTTTTTTTGGGCTTTTTTTTCTTTGGGGGAAAAAAATGATTTTTTTTATTGGTATTGTTGGGGGAAATGGCTTTTTGATTGTTTTTAAAACCCCTTTTTTTTGGAAAAGGCAGGTGAAAAAATACGCAATCCTACCCAGTGTTTTTTTTTATTTTTAACAGCATTCCGTGATATACATGCCCCATTTTAGTTTTAGGCTGTAGTTTTTATTATGAAAAAGAAATTATTTATGCATCGCTATTTTCTGAAAACCCCAAAACCCTTTTTTTTTTTTTTTTTTTAAAACAGAGCTTTTGCGGGATGAATTTTACTTTTTCTTTGGGTTAAAACTTTCTTTTAAATATGATTTTTTGGGATCACTTTTTAAATTCTGTTTTTTTGTCCCGGGGTTTTAATAAAAATAAACAAGTCGTGTTGTTTTTTAGGGGTGTTCTTTTATAGGGGTTTAAAAAGAAACGTGACAATTTATGGGGTAGTTCTTTAACGCATGCATAAATCCCAAAATTTAGGGGTACTTTTTTTTAAAAATTCTGATTATTTTTTGGGGTTTTGGGGTTGTTTTAAGGGGAAAAGGGGGGGTGTACATGGTTTAATTTTATTTTTTTTTGTTTTTTATTTTTTTTTTTACTGTTTTTGCATTTTTTTCCCTTTTTTTTTTTATTTTGTCCACTTTATGGGATTTGAAAACAGGGGTTTTTAACCCCCTGTTACTAGGGAAAACAGTACACACCCTGTGTGCTCTCCATGGCAACTGTCAATCACTATTCCAATCCACGCCCACAGGGCACGGCAGGGCATAGTGACTTCATAGGCAGACTGGAGGTCTTTGTTACACTTTCTGGCTTTCTGGCCATCAGCAGCCACGATTATATGGCAGCAGGAATTTGGGGGAAAAAAGGAAGTTCCCCCCTCTGTCTTTCCCTTGGGCTGCCTTTGAACGCGTTTAAATGCAGCAACTAAGGGTTTTAAATTTTCCCCGCGGCCATAGTGAGCTCCAGCCGCGGGCGGTTCTGCCTGAGGCCAGCTGTAATATACAGCTGGCCCCATGCTGCAATCGTGCAAACTTAATAAACACTCCTAAATAGAACCCACAATGGAAACGACACCACTTAAGGGAAAATAAACAAGGGGAGTTTGATTTTTATGACCTCCCCAGGTGTTAGGGGACAAATTTTTTTTGGGTCATGCTGTGAAAATTAAAACATTTTTTTTTACAGCAATCTACAATTTTAGCTGAAAATGTTTAATTTGTACAAGGAATCCTGGAAAAAAAGAACTCCAAAATTTGTTACAAAATTTCTTCCAAGTTTGACAAAACCCAAAAAATGGGTGGGAAACTGCTGTTTGGGTGCATGGGCCCGGGGATACAAAGGGGGAAGCGCCCCCCTTATTACCTTTCTTGGAAAGGGCCCGATTTTGGTTAAAGTGCCAAAAGTTTTCAAATTTGCAAGCCCAAGGTAAACCAAAAAAATAGGGTGAAAAAATTTCCCAAAAATCAACCCCCAAAAACCCAAAAAACACCGCAAAAGGGATTTTTCAACCAGGGAGTTTTTATTTGGTTAATTTTTTGGGGGTGGGGACTGGTTGAAAAATTAAAAAAAATAAAAAAAACCCGCGTTTTTCCACCCTTAAAAATTTTTCAAATTTTCCAAATTTTTCAGTGGTTTTCCCCGGTTCACCGGGATTGAAAAGAAATAACTTTACTTGCCGGGGCGGTACAATTTCAAAAGAAAAGTAATAGTTTTTTTTAAAGGGTTTTTTTGCGGGATGTTTTCAATGGTACCACTTTGGCATTTATATGATTTTTTGATCTCTCTTTATTCCATTTTATGTGTAGCAGGATAAAAAAAAATTGGGAATTTTTGCCCTTTTTTTTTTTAAATTTAATTTTTTCGAAAAATAAAATGTATGGGTTAAAAAAACATGACAATTTATAAAAAGGGCGTTATGCATGTGGTCAAACCAAAAATTTGCACTTTTTTTTTTTTGGGTCTTTTTTTTTTGGGGGATTGGTATTTGTAAAGGGGAATTTGGGGATGTCCCCATGGGCTGGGAAACCCTGACCCCGTTTTTAAAATCTACCCGATCAACAGAATTTTGACACAAGGGCCCTTTCTGAAATGGGGGGCCCTGGATACCTCAAGAGGTTTTCTGAGTTTAAAAACAACTCCCCAGACCCACCCTGGGAAACCCGTGCCCTTTCCCCCCAAAAGGGCACCTCCCAACAGACTTAAATTTTTCAGCGTGGCTAGATTTAGAGCCCTAGTAATGGGGGAAAGGGGGAGGGAAAAAGCGGGGCAGTTTGATTTAGTGAAAAAAATTGAAAAAAAACTAACAAAAAAAAAAAACACGGGAAAAAAAGTTTCTCAGCAGGAGAAGGACCACACAAAGCCCTTTAGGCAAACGGTTTTAAAACAGG
Organism: Phyllomedusa bahiana; assembly: GCA_025379985.1. Lineage (NCBI taxonomy): Eukaryota > Metazoa > Chordata > Amphibia > Anura > Hylidae > Phyllomedusa > Phyllomedusa bahiana. Next base: position 26,417 of record JAODAL010044867.1, on the reverse strand, counting down.
GTTTTCCTTAAATTGGCCAAAAGGGGAGGCACAGGAGGGTCCCCTGGGTTTAGAGGCCCTTGAAACAAAAAAAGGGGGGAAAGGGGTTTTAATGTTTTTAAAAAACGGCTGACAGCAAAACCTGGGGGACCTGGTTTAAAATGAAAGAGGGACCGTACGCAAAAACCTCTTAAACAAGCATTTGAAAATGGGGTCAAACCCTCACAAACATTAAAAAGTTGAAAATATGTGCAACTGAGGGTTGGAAAACCCCCTTTTCACAGGGAGGGTAGGGGGGGGTTGAAATTTGGGTAAACCCCCCAAAAACCACAGGGCAAGGCAATGGTTCCCGGTCCCCCCCCGCCCCCTTTAAAAGGGGTTTTAAATGCTTCAATTGTTGCCCCCTCCGGTCACTTTTTAAAAAAGAGGCTGTGATCAAGGACCTGGGGGTGGTTTTTAAAAAACGTTTGTGTAGCATTTACAACGGAAAACCTTTACACTGGGCCTGTTTGTAATATCATTTGAATAAAAAACGTATGGATGGAATAAAAAGCTTGGGTTATCCTATTTTTTATTGGAAATTTGTGCATTCAATTGGATACTTTGATATGCTTGAAAAAAGGCTCTTTTTTTTTTGGCCGAAACGTTTTCACATTTGTTTCCTTTGGGTTTTTTTAGTAAAAAAGATAAATTTCTGACGCCCTTTTTCTTTAACCCTTTTTATTCCCTTTCCCCCCCCTCCTCCTGCCAGCCAGCCAAGGGTTGGGAGGAAAAAAAGGGCCCAAAGGGTGTTTTAACCCCCTTTTTGTTTCCCCCCCCCAAGTCCCCGTCCCTGGGTTAATTTTTTCAATGTCCTAATTTTCAGGGCCCCTTGATTTCCAAATTTCTTAAATTTCACGGGGCAGCCAGATCAGTAATACGTAAAGAATGGATACCTAATGAAATTCTTTTTGATTACTTTACTGTGTAAGACTGGATGAAAAGGATGCTCGTTATAAGTTAACTGTTCCCCTTACCTACCACATTGGTGATCATACCATTATCGCTCATTGTGTGGCTGTGAAACATGTCCAACCTCCCTTTTGGGAGCTGATGCTTTAGCTGCACTGAATGCTAACATTAAATACCGCCCCGATGGCACTGTCTCTTTAAAACTTGCTGCAGATAATGATGATGTGGCATGCATACTGGCTGCACTTGACTATGTACAGAGCCTGGCCATTCTTCGTTTAACCTCAAGCAGCAGGCACCCTCCTATTTTTGGGCCACATCCAAGACAGGCATTGGGCTCCTTTCAGTACCCACTGCTGGTCCACCAATGCTGATCCATCCACGAGCCATCAATTCTGTCACTATAGCATTAACCCTGTTGTACCCAATCCCCATATATTGTTGTCTCAAATAGCGCCAACAGCTACATGTTTTTTCAGTAATTGATCTGGCCAATGCCTTTTTCAGTGTACCCCTGCACCCCTGCAAAGTCCATTCCCCTTTTTGCTTTTACCTTCCAAGCACAGCAGTACCCTTGGGCCCGGTTACCTCCAGAGGCCCAAAACAGCCCTACCCAGTACACTCAAGCATTGCAGTCTGTATTGAGTGGCTGGTCTCCTTCGTCAGAAACTTCCCTTCTTCAGTATGTTCATGATCTGCTGTAGCTTGCAGGCCACGCTAATGCAGTCTTGACTCAGGCACATGGCTCCCACTAGAAACCGGTTGCCCATTACTCAGCCACACTTGATCCTGTGGCCAGAAGTTCCCCTTCTTGTGTACGAGCAGTGGCCGCAGTAACACCAATGCTTGACAAAGATTCTGAAATCATTCTGGATTACCCTGTTACCATCTACACCCCTCATGACATTCCGGGAAACCTTTCTCAAGAACAACCCAAACATCTATCCATGGCCCACCAGCTGCGGCTGCTATGTGCCCTCCTCATGCTACCAAATGTCACTCTCCAATGCTGTACAACTTTGAATCCTATAGCGGATATGGTGCTTCTTAAAAATGTTTCTTCTCTTTATTATTTAATTACCATTCGCATTAACCCCTTCCCGACATAGGACGTACTCATACGCCCTAGCAGGAAGTGCGTTCCCGCAAATGGACATATGAGTACGTCCTGGCAATCGAGCTGGCTTGCAGGCGAGCCGAGCCCGATCGCGACATGGGACCAGCGGTCTATTACCCTTGGCCTCATGCCGCATCATCCGGGTGATTAATCCTTCATTATCGCGACACATCATGGTCGCGATAATGAAGCTGCAGGCAGGAGGAGTGAGCTCCTTCTGCCTGCGATCCTTCTGCTCTGTGCCATTACTTGTCCACTCACCCAATAGCCCGGATGCTTTCTGAAAGCATCCGGGTTATCTGGTGACTTCACCATGCCCGCAATGCATTGTGGGCATGGTGATTGACAGCCACCATGGCGACCAGTACACAGCAGTAATGTTGTGTACTGGTCTACTATTGTAACAGCAATCTGAAGATTGCTGTTACAAATCCCCTCTGAGTAAAAGTGAAAAAATTTGAAAAAGTAAACAAAAAGTTAAAATGAAACACAAACACAAAAAATAAAATAAAAAACACATACACTGCCCTTTTCCCCTTTACAAGTGCCAAATGCCCCAAAAAAGATCAAAAAGAAGCAAAGTACCAATATTTGGTATCCCCGCGGGCGTAACGACCCATCCTATATATCTGTCATGTTAATTAACTCGTACGGTGACCGCCGTAACAAAAAATAAAAAAAGTCACAAAATTTAGATTTTTGTTAATCCGGCAGCACATAAAATGGAATAAAAAGCAATCAAAAGCTCATATAAACACCACCAATTATGTGCCAATTAAAACTTCAGTTCATCCCGCTAAAAAAAAAACCTTACACAGCTCTGTATACGGAAAAATAAAAAAGTTATGGCTGTCAGAAGATAGCGATGCATAAATATTGTTTTACACAATAAAACACTTTTTTTTAAAGTGCTTCAACATAAAAAAAACTATATAAACTGTGTATCGCCATAATCGTATCGACCCGAGAGTAAATCTAACTTGTAATGGATATTGCATGGTGAGCGCTGTTAAAAATAAAAAAGGATTGCAGTATTTTCTCCACTCTGCCTTCCAAAAAACGGATTTAAAACTGATCAAAAAGTCTTGTCCCCCAAAAAATTATACCAATAAAAACGTCAACCCATCCCGCAAAAACAAGCCCCTACACAGCTCCGTACACAGACAAATAAAAAAGTTATGGCTCTCAGACTATTGCGATGTAAAAACGTGTTTTCCTTTTTGAATAAAAGTGTTTTAATTGTGTAAAAGCAGTAAAACATAAAAAAATATACAAATTGGGTATCATTTTAACCCTGCGAGAAAAACTGCATTATTTATATCGCAGGTGACTGCGAAAAAAAGTAAAAAAAAAAAAACCTACCGGGAATGCTATATTTTTTCAAAATGCCTCACAAAACCTTAAAAAAAAGGAATAAAGCGTCATAGACCCCAAAATACAAAAAAAAATCAACTCATCCTGCAAAAAATAAGCCCCTATTCAGCTCCGTATATAGAAAAAATGAAAAAGTTATGGCTGCAAAATAGGAAACAAAAAAAGCATTTTTTAAGCCCTTTTCAAATGTGAAAAAGTAATAAAAACTTTAAAACTATAAAAAAAATTTATATCACTGAAATTGTACCGACCCCAAAGTAAATTCCCCTCACTTACACTGCACGGCGAACACTGTAAAATTGAAGCCCAAAAAAAAAATGGCGGAACCTGCGTTTTTTTTCCCCCCCTTTTCATGGCCCCAAACTAAAAAAAAACCTATGGGGAAAACCTTCGCCCAAAATGCACAATACACCCCTAGTGGAAACCTGAGGGGGTGTTGAATCCAAAATGGGGAACTTTTGGAAAGGTTTCACCTGTTCTGGTACTTTGGGGGTTTGCAAATGCAAAAAGGACCCCCCAAAAACGGGGTTTCCAAAAGCCAAAAAACACTCCCTTCCTTGTCCCCTGAATGTCCCCAAAAAGCGTTTACACCCCCATGTAGGGAATTGCCGAACTTGAAGAAATTGCATAACAAAATTTGGGGGGCTTTTTTTAGAATTCCCTTTTAAAAATTAAACATTTTTACTAAAATTGCGATTGTTTTAAAAAAATAATTTTTCCTTTTCACAGTTCGCTAAAAAAATTTTTAAACACCCCGGGGTCAATATAATCATTACACCCCTGGATATATTCCTTAACGGGTGTAGTTTCCAATATGGGGTATTTTTACTTTAAGGGGTGCAGTTTCTTAGTTGAAGTCCTTTATCCGGGGGTACCTAACATACAGGGCAATCAAAGTCACGTCAGAGCTGGACTGGTCCCTAAACAAATGTATGTTGCAAATTTTCTTTGAAAATGTCTACTAAATTTCTAAGCCCACTAATGTCGGAAAAAAAAATACATTTAAAAAAAATGATGCCAACCTACAGTAGTCATATGGTAGATGCTAGTTATATACTATTTTGAGCGGAATAACTATCTGTCTTACACGCAGACATTTTTGAAGCTTAAAAATGGTACATTTTTCTAATTTTTCATGATACTTTGATATTTTTCACAAATAAACAAGGACTTTGGACCAACATTTCTTACTATCATAAAGCACAATGTGACACGAGAAAACAATCTCTGAATCACATGGGTAGGTTAAAGTGTCAAAAAGTTATTCTCACATAAGTTGACACATGCCAGATTTAAAAAAATGGGGGTCTGTCAGAGAGGCCAAAACTAGCTCCGGCAGTAAGGGGTTAAACCACGATTCACACCCTGTGCGACGTTTTGGGGATGGCTCCTCCCCTTCCTCAAGCAGGTGAGGAGCCATCCCCGAAACGTCGCACAATTCTGCTCGGTTAACGGCATCTTCGGCTCACCTACATGAACAGTGATTTAAATCACCTATGAACAGCGCAGTGAACCGTACCAATTCACTTGAGTATATGCTTTTTTCTAGTAATATATGGACATGCTGCTGTGAATCGTGGTTTAGTGTCTAATTTTAAAGTTTAATTTTATGGGAATTAAATAATAAAGAGAAGAGACGTTTTTAAGAAGCACCATATGTATATGTTCTGCAGTGGTGGGATTGGAGGTCCCGTATACAGGATCGGATTTAGCCATTGTTTATTCTCAACTTTGAATTCTGCCACTCTTTTGCCCATCGAGTCTACAGATCCAAAAAGAGGCAAAGAAGGGGGAAGTAGTGAGGAGGGTAGGGGGAGAAAAGCTTATATGCAAAGTATTTGGAACAACACCCTATTGTGTATCTTGATCATGATTGTGTCCCTCTGATGGAAAAGGAAACATCGGGTTTTCAACATGTAACAGAAGTCCCTTTGACTAACCCTGATTGTGAGTTTTTTGTAGATGGATCATGAAGCCTGGGAGAGGATGGCAGATATCATACTGGATATGCAGTCGTCACCCAACACGAGGTAATAAATGCAGAGTCACTTCCCCTCATGCATCGGTGCAGGAGGTGTAACTGTCAGCTATCCCTGAGGCATGTAGACATGCAGAAGGTAAAATGGTAACTGTCTATACAGACTCAAGGTATGCCTTTGGGGTAGCACATGTTTATGGTCCTATCTGGAAGGCTCAAAGTTTCCTTACTTCCACAAAAAAAGCCATTAAAAATGGTGAAGTTATAAAATGTCTAATGCAAGCCCTGCTGCTCCCCTCCAAAACTGCAATCGTTAAAGTTAAAGCACATACTGCAGATCGAACACCGGAAGCATGAGGAAACCACAAGGTGGACGCAGCCGCAGAGGAAGAAGCCAAGCAACCTGGGCGTGTGACGATGATGACCACAGAAGCCATATTGGTTTGCAGTGACGCCCGAGGCTTTAAAGACTTTTCAGCAGCAAGCAGATGCAGAAGAAAGAGAGGCCTGGACTAGGGTGGGTGCACAAACTACTCCTGATGGACTATAACTGGAACTTTGTTACCTAGGGCACTGTATCCTTTAATGGCGCAAGTCATACATGGACAGACTAATTTGTCAAAACAAGCTATTATGGACATTATCACAAAAGGGTGGTATGCACCGAGTGTTTCAGGTGCAATGACTAGGTTTATCTGGTCCTGCATGACGTGCACTCTGCATAATCCAGGAAAACCTGTAAACATATAGTAAAGCCTCTCTATCCATTTCAACAAGTGCAGAGTGATTACTTACAGCTGCCAAAGTAGGGGTATATGAGTATGTGTTGGTGTGTATCAATCTCTTCTCTGGATGGCCTGAAGCCTACCCCATGGGGAGGGCTACAGCCAAGAAACTGCTGTCTGAGTTAATATGCTGGTATGGCGTATCTGAGGTAATTGAATAAGACAGAAGAACACATTTCACAGGTGACGTGATGTCTGAAACACTAAACAATTCAGAGGCTACAGCAGGCCTTTCACTCCCCTTACCACCCTCAGAGTAGTGGGAAGGTAAAAAGGTTAAATGGCACTCTCAAATTAAAAATCAGAAAAGCCATGGAAGAGATAGGAAAGCCATGGACAGAAGGTTTGCCACTCGCATTGTTCTCTGTCTGGTACACCACTAACAGGAAAACTAAGCTCTCACAATATGAGATACTGTTTGGTAATGCGCCAAGGTTGGGCCTGTACTTTCCTCAACAACTGCCACTCCACCATGGTGAGCTGGCCCGATATGTCTCAGCACTACATGCCAGACTAGCTCAGGTATATAAAGAAGTGTACTCTTCCATTCCAGATCCAGATGCTGAGCAAGTGAGTCATAAACTCCAACCTGGAGATTGAGTGGTAACCAAAAAGCACGTCAGCGGAAGTCTTGATACTAAGTACAAGGGTCCATACCAATTGCTACTGACTATAGCCACCTCAGTAAAACTGGAGGGAAACCGAACTGGATACATGCCAGCCATTGCAAACTTGTGATTGCACCTGCAACAGGGGAGTAGAATGGAGAAAATGTTTTACTTTCATTTTGTATATTTGATACCTATTGTCATTGAAGGATTCTTTTCCTTATATACACAGAATAACTATGAGAACAGGTTCTTAAAACACGGAAGGGAAGTACTGAATAATGACACCAATATAATTGATGGCTGTGTGCATACTCTTCTGTATAAGCTGAAAGCCTCTCATATTTGGCCATACCTGTGACATGGGAAGAGTTGATGGGATGGAAAACTGTTTGGATAAATTGACAAATAAGAAGACAAAGAACACCAAGATGCACAACACCACAATAGCCATCCCTGTAGTAGGATGGATAATTCTCCCATGGTGGCAAGGAAATCTTACCAGTTGATAAGCTAGTAGCCAGTATATGGCTCTTAATGGGTGTAATTGGACTCCCCAGAAAAGGAGAAGGACAGAGAGTTTCAGAGAGCTCCAGTCCAAGGGTTTACAGATAAGTTTTAAACCTACCAGTGACACCCTATATGCATTTAAACCCTCCCTTCTGGAAAGGTATATACCACAGGAATATAGGAGCTTGTTTCCTGAACGTAATAAGACTATATGTGCAAATTTCTGTGGAAATATCCCATGTAATGAAGACTCAATTTATGTACCTGGCAGTCCCACCTGAGGAAACCCAAATGTCCGGTACTGAAGCCCTGTTGTACAAATACCTGAATGGGCTACGTTGAAAAATGTGACAATCCGCGTAGACGTAGCCCACAAGGTGGTGTTCCAACCGTCTGCCTGTTGGGACTTACCTGGTGAAGTTTACTGGGTAATGTGGATACAAGGTCCTGAAGTGGTTACTTGCAGGTGTTATTGGATTCTGCACATTGGCCTGGTTGACCCCAGCTACATTTATCATACCTGCTGATCATGTAGACCCACTAAAGTTTTCTAGACACATGTTACACAAGAGAGTTGCAGATAACAAATCGAGACATGATGGTAGGCCAGATGAGTATAAGCAACAAAATAGTCAGCACCTTATTTTTATACCCTATGATCAAAATGTGGGATAAGTTGGTAAAATCCACCGATTACTTAGTTACCAAGATATGGGTTATCTTTGAAATGCTCAGCACCTTTGCTGTAGTACAGAACCAAATAAGGGTTGTTACAAAGCAGTATAAAAGCAGAAAGGAACAATGTCCGGTGTAGGCTCTGCCTGTTGCCATTATATAGATGATAATGGATTTCTGAGTATACGCAATGCTATGGAAAAGATAGAAACACTTAGAAAACAATATGAGGAGGAATATGTAAAAAATAGAGACATTTGGTATAATTACACGTTTTCCCCCTTTCTTTTGTAAATTTGGGTTTAGAGGGTTTAGTGGGTGGCTTATGGGAATAATACAAGGTGTGTTGCAAGTTTTTTTGACATTGCTTTTAATATATGTGATGAATAAAGATATTTTCTTTAGTTTTTTCGAAGGCATGTAAAGGATCAAAGAAACATGGGCAAAGTAAACCTGCGATGAGAAAAAGGAGAGCAGGACGATGGGGACACTGGCAATTGAAGAAATTCGCAACTCGCAAAACGAATGATGGTGTCTGACAATTGAGCTAATGGGTGATCACCTTGGAGGAGGGACCAATCAAAATTGATTACTTGGAATGGGGGGGGACTAAACATCCTATAAAAAGGGAAAAAAGGGAGCACGCACCAAAAATTTTTTAAAACCTGACATAATTTTTTTTACGGGAAACCCACTGGGGGAAGGATAATACTGGGGGCCGCGGTGCCTTTGGGGTGGAGTCCTGCCCATGCCAACATTTTTCCAAATCCAAGGGGGGGCCATTTATTCCAAAAAGGTCGGAGTACTCGGTAGGGGAAAGGTCAAAGAGAGGGGGCGATCAAATTACAAAGATACAACTACAGGTTACCTTATACACACTTGTAAATGTATATCCCCTAATTTTCTAACCAAATTTTTTTACAAAATTTTGGATTCTCTTCTTCACCCAGAGCGATGCAAATGTTTATTTGGGAGGAGATTTAATGCGTTTCATCCCCTCTTCGGGTAGATCGCCCAAAACCGGTCGTTAACTCCACCTCTAGAAATCGAATTGAGGAAATAAACACGTGTGATCCCTGGCGTCCCCTGAATGGGGGAGCAAAAAGTTTTATTTACCATTCTGCAACATAACAGTTTTACGAGAAAGATTTTTTCCTTATTTCCCTGGGGATGGGGAGTGGTTTTGGACTCCTCGTTTCAATATACTTTTTTCATCATGCCCCATCACGCGTGATCTCCGCCCCACGCCCCGCGCTAACACAGTTTTGGGTTCCCGGGGTACCTTTGCATCTGAAACTTTTAATCCCCCCTAAACTGGGCAAATTACAGGACAAATTTGGCGAATAGAACATGTTCCGCTGTTCTGGGCGCTGAAAAGGGCGGAAAATGGGGGGCCACATCATTTAATTATTTTTCCGGGGGGGAAAACGGGAGGCACAAGCTAAATTTAAAGATTGCGCCACTCTTTTTTTCGGCCAAAGAGAACTGGCACCCCCTTTTTGAGAGAAAGGGCCCCTAAAAAAACCAAGTCGATCCGGACTCTTTGTGCAAGCCAAGCGAATTGTTATTAAAAATTTAATCAAAAAGTATTTTGGGGGGGCAAATGGGGTAGTGGGATGTTGGCGAAAATTGTTGGGGGCACAACATACCCAAACCATGTTGGTCCGGGAGGATCCGTTTCTGCGACGCAACACACGGACCAGAGGAATTTCAAGATTGTTTTTTGTTTTTTTTTCGAAGACTTTATAGAGCACCCCCAACTGATAGGCCCGGGATAAATTCATTTTTGGGAGCGGGGGTCTCTCCCGGGGTTAACTCAGAGCAGCAACCTTTTGGTGGCCCAATCACGGAGGGGAGGTGGAGGGCCATAGCATCCTCACCCAAAAAGAACGCCGGGGCCCGGGACGGCTAGGCAATGAGTTCTAAAAACCCCTATCATTGAGTGAGAAAAATTGACTAACTTATAAAATAAATTTTATCGGATCGGGGAGAAATGGAACGATTCTCGAATCTTCGATTCTATTTCCCAAAAAACCGGGCAAAGATCACACCCTGGCAAAAGTTATCCCAATAGCTTTACTCAAAGTGTTATAAGCTCTTAACAAAGGGATTTTGGCGCCCCGCTCCAGACATTCCCCCTGATATAGCAACCCCAAGAGGATTTGAAAGGGGACCCACCTTAAAAAAAATACCCGGGCATGGGGGGCGAGGGGAAAGGGCCCCTGGGAAACCCTTCCTCGATACCTGAGCTTTTGACTGATGCCGAAAAGGCATTCGATAAGGTTCCTGGCCCTTCCGTCCCCTTGCAAGAAAAAATTTTTTGGCCCCCGTTTTCCCGGGAACTTTATTTCCCATTTTCAGGGGGGCCATATACCAATCTTTTGGTGAATGGGTTACTTCCTCTCCCATGATATGTTTAGGGGCACAAACAGGGTTGCCCCCTGTCTCCATTGCCTTTGATCTCGCGCTTTATCGTTATTTATTATCTAAACCCAGCCCGCAAACCCGGGGGGAAACCCGGGGGACTCCCCCATCTTAGATAGTGGGGTTTTGCAGATGAGGTTAGTAATTTTGAAAAATCCAAAACACAAATTTTCAGGAATGCTGCAGGGGGGCAGAGCAGGATCCCTTTTGGGGTACGATCACTAGACAAAACAAAAAGCTTGAAACTCAAAGGCCCGCAAAACCTACATGGACATCACCTACCCCCTTCAAATTTTGGGGTACTGCCAAAATACCTTACTTGGGGGTATCGTACCCAATTTCCTGCTAGCTATACAAAATCATCAGCCTTTTTTAGCCTCACTGAAATTTAAAACTGCCGCTGGGGACAATTACCTTGCTTAGTGGGGAGGGGAAAAACCTTTTCAAATTTAGAATTTCCCAAGTTTTTTTTCTTTTCCCCCCCTTCCGCTCAATTTTCAGGGCAAAGATGAAACACCATGAATGCGCTCTTTTGCCGATTCATCTGGGGGGTAAAAGACCCCGAATCCGTTGGGCGTTTTGCAGCAGCCCAAGGATAACGGGGGGATTTAATTTTCCCAACATTCGGGGATTAATTGGGCCCCGCTGACCGAAGGCAAGATTGGGTGCAAAACACCTCATTTACACAAAAACCGAGGCGGAACAATCATTTTTAGGGAAAACTCCTACAAATTTTTTAAAATCGCCTTCCACAAACCCGAATTTAAATTTGGGGTAACCCCCTTGTCTTTTCAACATGGCGGGCTGGGAAAAAAGAGGAAACCTTAGGTTTAAACCTAGCCCCACCTTTTTTACACTAAAGGTTAAACCCCGCTTTCAGAAGGGGGCGCCGCACACAGAAATTTTCAGGTGGGGAAAGGGGGGGTATTTTTCAATTTTTGATCTAATCGAGGTGAAAACGCATAGGGGCTTGCAATTTGAGGAATGAGGGGAAAAATACCCAAGGCTGGGGGTTTCCTTTTTCCCCTTTTCTCAGGGTCGCACTATGTTTCCACGCTCCTCCCCTACTTTTCCAAAAGGGAAAGGGGGTCCGTTACGCTAAACTCCAAATTAAAGGTATGCGGAAAAGGGGTTTTCTGCCCCTTTTTAAAAGGTTTTGCACCCATTTACTTTCGGAATAACTATGGCACTTGCAAAGTGGGGGGCGTGACCCTAGTCTGGAGGGCCCCCTCGCTTACGGCAAAGGGTAACATCGTAAATTTTTTAGCTTCCAGCAAAAACTGGGGGTTTCCTCCAACGTATCACGGGGTTACATCACCCCAGTCAGGGGACCCCATGGGATTTCGAAAGTATGGCTGCTTCCCGGGGTGCCTGGGGAAATTTTTCCCCCGTGGAGCTGCCCTGAAATTCACGATTTTTTTTGGGGCAGGTGAGAATTTACAAGAACGCCCAAACAATTATGTCCCGAACAACCCCCATGGGGAAAATTTGCCATATAGATGTTCATGCGACTCCATGCAATCGGAAGCGGAAATTATTATATATGACTCTGCAGCGGGTATTAAAACACTTAAACACATGGATACACGAGTCCAACCCCCTTTCAGAATGTTTTTAGACAAACTGTCCCCACATTTTTAAAATGGGCTGGGAAGGCCCAGGTAAAAAGGGGGAAACCCCTGCAAAAAGTTTTTCCAAATCTGGGGTACTTTTTCCCTTTCTTCCCCAAAAGAATACGAGACGCCTCAAAAAACTTTAGTCTTTTCCACTGGTTTCAAAAACAATATTTAAAAGGTAGACACCACCCGGGGGGGACGTCAATTTGCTTGATGATGAAAAATCTGATCCGCCACCTAACTTATTTTGGGGAAATAGGGTCCACCCCACAAAACAAGCGAATGTAGTAAACAATACGGGGGGTTATATGGAAACCCTGCTGTTAAAAGGGGGGGGGGGGGGGTGGGGGGGGGGCCCGGCGGGGGGGGGGTGGGCATTGGGGGTTTTGGGGTTTTTGGTTGGTTTTTTCTAAATTCAAAGATCATACTGACTCATGCGGCTTTTGTCCTCCCATCATTAAATGGTCTAAAACTAAAGAAGGCCAAGATTGGCATAAGGCTATATTAACAGGGGGGGCACCCTTTGACGTATCCGGGGGGGCCTGCGTTTAATGGGTTTTCTCCACGAAGCTGGGTCTGAGGCAGTGCGACTTCGGTGAAAAAAGTGGGCGCGGCCGCAAAATAGGAGCCCGGAGGATTTTAATAGGCACAGCCTTTTTCTTTTTTTTTGTTGTTTTCTATATTGTTTTGTTTTTATATAAAATAGGAAATAGGTGGTCAAGGTGTAAAATTACAAAATCTAAATCTGAACCTTTTTGATTATCTGAAAGTTGATTTCAATCTTTTTTAAAGTCCTGAACTTTGTATTGCTTAATAAAAATTTTTTTTTTTTTTTTTTAAAGAAAAGGAAGCAACCGGGGTCAAGATAGTTGTGTTTATAGGGTGCCTCGTAGGTCAGGGATGGGGGCCAGTTGTCAGATTGCGGGCTTTTGGGGCAATAAGAAGGGAAGAAAACCCCTGTTGGATTTAAAATAGGTCCCCTGTATCTCAAAAGGAGGAAATTGATATGGATTAGATAGCAGACAGGTATGTCAGCTCTCCTCCATTTTATCAATGCTTCAGACAATTTTCTGTACCTCACTGCCTCAGCCATTTGTCGCTTGTAGGGTTCAAGGGAACAAGAAGATTGTTCTTTGTTCGCCCCTGTGGTCAGAAAACTTCCGCTCAAGATTATATTTCCAAATCCCAAAATGTAAGGGAAAAAACTTTTTGGATGATCCTGGTTATATGCTAAGGATAAATACAATTTGTTTTGAAGGACCCACTAACAATGATGTATCATATTGGGAAACTTGCCAAAGCTCTGTGCTTTGCCCTTGTGTTTTGTCTTTAATAAACAGTATTTGATTCAGCCTCTCTCAGAGTCCTGTGTCAGTTACTCTGTATCCGGATACAACAAACAACCTTTGGATTTGGACTACCATAGTATTACCTTTAAAGGCAGTGATGTCACTCTCTGCTTAATGGATACAGAGTTATGGCAGGAAACCAAAAAACCCTGGGGCACTAGAGCAGTAAAATCTTTCATCCCCAAAAATAAAGAAAAAATAAAAAGACCAATTTTTTTTTAAAAAGTTTTTAATACCTGCCCCTACATGTTGAAAGAAAAAAATTAAACTGTTTTCCAAATTATTAGCAAAAAGTGTTTAGAAGTAAAAAGGTAAGAATTTTTTTCTTTTCAGAAAAAATCTTTTGGTGAGGGTTTGTCATTTCCTTTATATCAAAAATTTCCCCTTCAAATTTTTTAAAAAACCCCCCCCCCCCTTTCAGCCAAAAAGGGAAAGAAAAAGGTGCGTCGGCTGCTGAGAAGAACAAATTTTTGGGGGTGTTTAGGTAAGGATACTACAATAACATTGCCCGCACTTCATCGTGATCACGCACAAACAAGAAGTTTTTATATTTACCAATTGGTTCGTCGATAAGGGAAAAAAGGGACTCTTTCCAACGCCCTTTACCATGTTAAAAAAGCAGCGCAAAATGCCCTTTAAGCACAGACAGTTTTTGAAGCTGTGATGCCCCCCACGGGGCCCCGAAAACAAAAGCGGGTCCCCTTAGAGGGTGCACACAAGCAAAACGGCTCCAGGGGCTAAAAATACATGAAGACGACTTCAAAATGTTTATTCACCCATGAGTGCCCTGCAAAGCCCATGGTCCGTGGGGGAGTGGAGGGTGGTGGTTTATGGACAACCCCCGCAAACACGGGTCGGTGAACAAGGAGGGGGTGGGTAAGTTTTGGGTGGAATCATGGGGAGAGAGTTTTCGGCCCCCTTTTGGGTCCCTGAAAAGGTGTAAAGATGAACTCCTAATTATGGGTTTCTCAAACGCACTTCCTGCCATGGTTAAGAGAAGAAACCCTGATTCCCCGCAAGATCTTTTACGCTGATATCCCTTTTCCCTGCTGCAAATAACAATCTGCATCCCTTGGGTGCTAGGGGATAAAAGGCAAAATTAGGGTGGCCCCCTGCTCCCCTGACCCAACCCCTTTAGACCCCTTTGGGCATCTCAAAAAGTTTCTATGATGGGGGGAGGCAGTTCAAAACTAAGCAACGCTCTGGGGGGGTATTTTGTCCTCATGCAAAACAATTAAAGCAGAAACCATCCAAAACCTGACAAATTCAAATGGACGAGAGAGTTCAGAAGCTCATTTCGAACAAGGGGTCTTATGTGCACATTTTAACATCACCTAGAATAAAGTTTTGACTTGAAAACTGTTTGATTTCAGTTTGTAATAACCTGCTAATGCTTTTAATTTCACAAATGACCATTTTTTTGTTCGTTATAAAAAGGAAAAGGTTGTAAACTCTGCTGTGTATAATATTAGAAAATGCATTTTTGAGTTTTTTTGTATAATAATTTTACTGTTATCATAGGCCAGTTTGTTCAAAAACCTTTCAAATTATCTCTAAATTGATGACTAAAAAATTACAATGACTGCAATTCATATAGGTAATTTTGGATAATAAGAGAAAATATTATTTGCATAATAATTTGGAACACAGTGTAGTAGTGAGAAAACCCCTTTAAGGGTGCTTTTACAGTGGTGCATTTTGTGGCAGAAATACACAGTAATTAACCCAAGCATTTCTGCAAAAAATAAAAATGCACCAAATACGCTCAATGTGAAAGCACCCTAATGTGCTACTTAGCACCTTAGACACAACATAAGTCCTGCTGTATAACAACACACACCGCTCTTCTGCATAGCACCTAAGACACAACATACAGCTCTGTTCCATGGCAGCTTAGACACAACATACTGCCTCCTTTGCTTTATCACACACAGCTGTACGGCACAGCACCTCAGAGACAACATACAGTCTGTTGTAACTCCCACAGGATCTGCCTGGCGCATTGCTGGATGTGTGTAGTATTGTAGTCATCCTGTTGTGTTCAGGAGTCCCAGTACACACATGGTTCACTCGGAAGCCGTCCTCTTTCACATAGAACTGTTTTGGCATGTCCCCAAGGCAAGGGTATTCAGACGGCTTTACAGACGGTTTTCGGATTTGAAAACCGTCTGTAAAGCGAATGTCAACCTTTTACATTTATATAAATAGAAAATCCGTGCAGTAGGTCACACTCTACGAATTTTCCGTCCCCCTATATGCAAAAAAAAAAAATCCAAGACAAAATCCAACCGCCATTTTGTCTTTGCCACGTGAACGCACCCTTCATGTTCTGCCCGAAAACCGGGCAGAAGAATGAACATGTTCTAAGTTTTTCGTTATATCTGCGGTGTAAAAAAAGTCTGGATTTTCTATTTAAGCCTGTGTAAGATATGTTCACATGGCGCTTTGAATATGTTTTTCGAATCTGAAAAACATATTCAAACGCGCTGCGTAAATCACACCACTAAAAAAGCACCAAATGTTGTACTGCATAGTTTCTCGGGCATTTTTGCTTGCAACAGACCACGCAACCCTTTGTTTGAGCGGCTGATTGGCTGCGGTTACATTTTGGTGATTGTTGTGTACACAGTTCTTGTCAGGTGAACGGTTTTGAAAGACGCGGAACCTTAATATGGATCGCTTGTTGATTTCATGCACAGGGGACATTTATCTCGTATGATATGCTAGTTGCTGGTTTTGCCAACAAGGCAACATGGTTAATATGCATTGCCCAATGGGCCATTTTATCCAAGTACAATCAAATCAGGTTAAAGGACTGGATTCTACTTTCTGCTGTTCTCACTGTTATTTATGGGGTGATCTGTTTGTGTTTACAAGCTAACATTGCGGGACCTTCACTGCTACAATTTCATTCACCATTACTCAACTTACCAAGTCTGTGTGTAGTTCAAGTTTCAACACCTTGACAGGTTCTCCATCTGCACAGATTTTAATTTTGATTAACATGCCACTAGTGGCTCGCATAAGTCAATTGGTATTTACTTACAAGATCCATCAAACCCTGATACCAATTCTATGAATTGTTAGCTTCTGATCTTGATATCTCCAGGCATCAAACCGTACTGTCTCTCTTGACTCACATCACTGCAGCCTTAGACCATGGAGAAATTTCTAAGATCTCACTCTCAATCATTGCCGCCCAGGCAAACAAGAAATACTCCCACTCCTTCCTCTCCATGATCTAACATGCCTAAGTCCAAATTTCTACAAGACAAGGGCCAATATAAAGCAATAGATCCCACCACTTTACTGATTGAAACATCTCCGATATTGCTCAAGGTGGAGACATTACCCCGCCAAATCTATCACCCGCGACAAGTCTATTTGTCCCTTGCGGCTTTGATGCGGACTGTGCATTCTCAGTTGCCCAAAAAGAGTTGCGATTACTCACTCCTTATTTTGACCGACGCAATGATATTATACAAACCTCAATTAACACCGCATTAAGCCAAATTATGAAAAACGCACAAAAGATAGAAGAACCAGAGGCCAGAATCTCCACAAGCGAAACAACTGCCCAAGCCAACAAAAGAGACATCGCAGAATGCCAAAATGTGGAAATCATCCTACGTGATAAACTCGAAGACCTCGAGATCAGGGAGAGGAGAAATAATCTCCATTTTGTGGGTATCTCTGACCATGTCACCAATTATCAACTTCAACACTACTTTGTGAACGACGTGGCCAAAGCTCTGAAGTTAGATCTCCCATCTCATCCACTGCTGATCGAAAGAGTCCAACGCATCGGTCCTATCAAAAAAGAGAGAGACAGTAAACCCAGACAGGTCATCGCTTCCTACGCAAATTGGACCATAAAAGAGAAAGTGTTGAGAGCCTATCGCATAATTTGATCTCTTGAGGTGGACGATGCCTCCATCCTCATGTTTCAGGACTTTTCTTCTGCCATATCTGCAAATCTTCCTCCCCCAGTGTCTCTACCACCTGCCCATGGCTTGGACGTCTGGCGCCCCAGGGACCATTCAAAAGAAGGCTCTCCCTGCTCGCTGAGACAGCGGACCCTCCATCACACGGACCGCATCAGCTGAATCTTCCCGAACACTCACTGGGATAGGATGAGTACTCTTTCCACCCACAAACATACAAACCCTTCACACTCACCTCATCTCAACATCATTAGCTGGAATGTCGCAGGCCTTAACACCCCTATGAAATGCAAAAAGATACTGTCCCAGCTTAAAAAACTCCATCCTCATGTTATTTTCCTACAGGAAACACTAGAAACTAGGTGATGCCGGTTCCCTGAAAGCTCCTTGGATAGGGGAGCAGTACTCAGCTCTTTATACCTCTAAAGCCCGGGGGGTAGCGATACTGTTTCTCTCTTCAATTTCCCCAATGATTCACGGTACATGCGCAGATCCAAATGGCAGGTTTTTGCTGCTAGACATTACCGTATATACCACACGATACTCTCTAATCAACATTTACGCCCCCAACCATCCAAACGCGGATTTCTACGCTGACATCTCTAATTTTCTACTAGGCATACAAGTACACACTGTTGTTATAGGTAGAGATTTTAATTTCACCCTCAATCCATACCTGGATCGCTCATAAGACGTTACGTATGATACACGCTCACTATACAATTTTCTGGCTCTCCTGGACCATTTTGGCCTGTGCGACCCGTGGCGCATGCTTAACACTTCTGTGAAATATTTTACTCTCATGTGCATGAGAGTCACTCACGCATTGACTTTTTCCTTCTCTCTTCAAACCTCTTTCCGTGGGTCGCAGAGGCAAAAATAGGCAATATTATAGTTTCGGATCATGCCCCAATAAGTCTTGAAAAATAGAAGAAATAGGCAGCTCACCTTGGTATAGTTGGTCACATGGACTTGTGTTGATGCTGTGCTTCAATCGCGCTCTTGGACAGCTACATGAATGGTCCAGTAGAAAGAATGGATGAGCACCAGCAAAAAATTATGAATAAAATATCAAAAATTTTTATTTGAATTCGATAAAACAGCCACACCAGATCAACGTGTGCAGACGCTAAGGAATCAGAGGGGTGATCAGCTGACGCATTTTCGGGCTTTCTTAGCTCAGACCTTAGTCATAGCTGGTAATTGAATATTGACACCCTCTTCTAGTGCACAAACATTTTTTTTTATTTTTTTTTTTTGCACTACACATAATAAATGAAATTAAACACACCTGAAACACCATGCCTGTGATTCATGCACTCCTATCACAGAAATACACACGAGACCCGTCCGGCCAGCAACCGGAAGTGGACGCAAGAGACCTTGCGTTCCAAAAGCCGGAAATGACGTTGTTGGAGTAAACCAACCAACGAGGTGTATTGCCTTGAAGAGACACACGTCACACGAAATGACCAATGCAGCTCGACTAGGCAGAACCATGTGATCTTGAACTGGAAGCAGGAAGCACAGGCACCAGGCCGTGCATTCCGAGCTCCGGAAATGACCCATAACGATACCTGGGCGAACGGTAAGTGTGTTGCTATGGTAGTGTATACAATGTATGAACCAAAAAATTTAAATAAAGAAAACTATTTGTAAAAATATCGCAACATTTCTGGGAGCATTACCACTATACGTTCGGAGTATGCATGGAGCGCAGGCAAAGAATGATGTAATAAAGTACTATGTTAGTCAATGGCACCACATAGGAGAAATAAATATTGATTTTTGCAAAAAACATGGAAATTGAAACAAAGCACAGAAAGACAAACTATAAATGATGCATAATTCTCTGCGAATATTTTCACCTTTTGGGTAGGATACTGTCCAAAACCAAAATCCAATACGCCTCCTGTCTCGCACAGATATTCCCATTCCCGCCCCGCCCCGTATAGGTTTACGTTACAATTTTCTATGGCTTTACCCGTAAGCCTTGTGTTAGAGATCCATGTTGTTCTATGAAATGCTGCGCTACATTTCGATTTATTGATTGTATTAGTTGTCGAGAAATGTCACTGACGATTGTTCTAGGATTCGAGGTTTTTAATCTTCTAATAAGTGCTACCTAGTAATGAGATTGCAGATGGTACAAGTTGATAACATTGACCTACGTGGGAGAGAATTACAATTCATGTAGCTTCTTAATTTCATAGGGGCGGAGGAGAGGAATCAGAATTGTAATAGATGTGTGTGGAAATGCAAATTTGGCATGTTTTGATGGTTGTTGATCCCCCACTTAAAAAATCCTTGTAGCGCAACCAAGAGGATTTACTAGCACCAGTATGCAAATGTATCCCAATTGTCTTGGATTTCCGCCTTGCACCAATTGGAAACCTTTGTGCAGGGATGGTATCCTATTAATTTCATTCCCTCCTCGTAAAATTGGTATGTATTTTTTAAATTGATTTGTTTAATTCATGGCAAAGTGTTGATTGTAATCTAACGCTAGTACCCAATTTATCCTTGTCCTTATTTTGTTTGGCTGTTGTTTAGGCACCTGTATGTGGACCAATCAAAATCTTCTCTAGTGCGTTTATCACAATCCTAGAAGCCCTTTATAGGTGTCCAGTCTGGGTTAGCTCTAGATCTGAGGTCTTTTGTTGATAATGTCATCTCTCAGCTAAAAAGCTTGAAGGAAGGGCTACAATTACGTTTGGCCCTAATATGCTCCCTACATGGAATAGCCGTTTGGTGTGCTTGATATGATAACTTTTGAATTGAAGGATAGTGTTCCCACTGAAATTTTACAGAGGTTTTGGTGAGCACAGTTTGGCCAGGTATACCTGTGAGTACTTCTAAATCTAGAAATGTCTTGTAGTAACATCTTGTAAACTCATAGGTGAACTTGAAGTTCAAACGGGGGGATTTTGGAGGGTCTATTGATATTACTGGATGAACTCTTTTACGGCAGGTAAATCGCCCCCCCAATATAAGGAGGAGGTCTTCGGATGTACTGCTGATGTACCATTCGATGTCATCTGCAAAGGGATTAGTTCTCTGAAATATATAGTGCATCTCCCACCATGTGTTTGAAAATGTTTGTGCACTATAAGAGGGTGTCAATATTCAGATTACCCAGCTATGACTAAGGGCTGAGCTAAGCCCGAAACGCGTCAGCTGATCACCCCTCTGATTCCTTAGCGTCTGCACACGTTGATCTAGTGTGGCTATTTTGTGGCTGTTTTATCGAATTCAAATAAAATTTTTTGATATTTTATTCATAATTTTTTGCTGGTATTCAACCATTCTTTCTACTGACCCAATAAGTCTTTCACTCAGACGCTCGTCTGACTACCTCCCCACATGCAAATGGCGATTTCCATCCTATCTCCTACACTCTGATGATTTCAAACAATAGCTAATAACAAACTGGTCCAACTTTGTGGTTGATAACATGGAACACGTATCTGACACATCCCTTTTTTGGCCCACATTCAAAGCGGTCCTTCGAGGACATGTTATCTCCTTTCTTAACCTTTGAAGTAGGGAATCACGGATGAAATATAATTTATTGAACACTGAACTTACCTCAGCATATCGTGCCTATGTAGCTACCCTGACAACACTCACTAAAGAAAAATACTTAGAACAAAGCAACCGATGGAAACTTTTCTACAGGATCAAGCAAAATGGGGAATTGAAGCAATCCGAAACAGATGTTTCAGATGGGGCAATAGAATAAGCTACTTATTGGTGAAAACCCAGAAGCCGGCATCTGCCAGACGACATATACACTCATTAAAAGACCCAGCTACTCAAACCGTGACATATACCTCCTCCTTTATTCAAGCTATTTTCACCCAATACTTCACTAATTTCTATAAGGCATCTCCGTACGACTCAACAAACACCTGGAGATTCTTGAACAACCTTTCTCTACCTAAATTATCATCCAATCGTAAGGAGTCCCTTGAGATGGAACTAACTGAAGCAGAGGTGGCCTTGGTCATCAAAAACCTGCCTAACAATAAAACCCCAGGCCCGGATGGGCTCTCCGCAGAGTACTACAAGATGTTAACACCCTACATTACCCCGCACCTTACAAACTATCTAAGTGGGATTTACAGAGGTCAGTTAACATCGGCCAAATTCTTGTCGTCAGAAACGATCCTGAAGCCTGGCAGGGACCCTGAGCGGACACAATCCAGGATTATAAAATCCTTTCCAAAATCCTGGCAGATCGTCTACAGGACATACTGGGACCTCTTCCCCAATGGGTTTCCTTAGAAATAGGTGTAACGATCTGGCGGTAACAACGTACGCCGATCGCTGGAATCCAGGTGTGGATCCACTGTGATCACTGCAGGCGAGATGGTATATGGAGAGCCACACCAGGGAGCAGAGTCTAAGAGGCCCCCGGTCTTCACTGGAGCCCGCTGCAAAGCAGGACGGACTTTTCTGCGGGGAACCCCCAGGTCGCTACCGCTGACGTGGCTACCTGCGGTGGACAGGCGAGGTACAGGACAGGATCTCCAGGCACAGAAGTGGTGGTAGACAGGAACAGCAGGAAGCGTGTGCAGCAGGATACAGCAGGAAACACAGCAGGAACAAACATATGCAACAGGTGCAATGGCAGGATACACCACAAGTACTGGACAGGGATCATGGCAGGAAACACAGCAGGTACTGGACAGGCATCACGGCAGGAAACACAGCAGGAACTGGACAGGTGCAAGGTCAGCAGACACGACAGACAGATGGTCAGTAGCTCTGGTAGAACACAGGAACTGAATCAGCATCTAAGGGGTTAAATCCAGTATAGCAGCCCTGAGAAGCTGGCAGGAGCTCAGAGATGGACTCAGCATGAAGCACAGCAACAAACTGCAACAACACGAAACACAACATGACACAACAAGGATCAGGCAGGGAGTGTAGGGAGAAGCAGGCTTATAAACACACAGGTGGAAGGGGATTGGCAGAGGAAGCCTAACCCTACTGCACACTGTGGGAATAAAGGAAGACAAGATGCGGCCACCGCCCTCTATAGAGACAGGGAAAAAGGGCAGCAGCCAAGATGGAGGAGCAGCATGGCCAGCATGGGAAAAGCTGCACAGCAACCGCAGGTGGGCAAGCAGCGGCGATAGGAACGTACACGGTGACAGCAGGGGCCGCGGCGAAGGACAGGAACGTGGCACGGACCGTGACAATAGGAATTGAACCGTAAGGATACGAATGGCAGTAGCAGCCACCATTCGACACAAGGACCATACGTGCCCGAAAACAATGCTTCTCAGCCTTGACGCAGAGAAAGCGTTTGACTCGGTGTCTTGGGAATTCCTTGCAACCTGCCTCAGACACACAGGTTTTGGCACTCAAGTCTTATCTTTCCTTGGTAAATGCTAATCGGTTTGCAACACAATGCTAAGCATAAATAATCTCCCACCAACCTAAATCTCCATGCACAGAGGCACTCGGCAAGGTTGCCCTCTGTCCTCTTTAACCAGTCCATCGACCCGCTCATACGTCACCTGGAAACAATCACTCCCTTTGAAGAAATCCACGGCGGCGCCACACCAATTAAAGTATCGGCCTTTGCCGATGATATTATGCTGTACATCACTGACCTGGAAAACGCCCTACCCAATATTTTAGAGTATCTCAGGCTCTATGGCTCCCTGTCAGGCTTCAGGGTCAATGAGGAAAAGTCGGAAGCTATGCTTTTGGGAGGCCCTTCTAACCCTAAGTGGTCCTTATAATATTACCCATTCGCTTGGAAGTCAGACTCGCTCTCATACCTGGGAGTACAAATTCCCAGAAACTGTAACATGATACATAAATATAACATCCTCCCATTCATAACAGAGATTGAACGATTATTTTCCACTTGGAAAAAGTTAACTTTATCTCCGCTGGGGAGGGCAAACTTGATTAAAATGATCATCTTTCCCAAAATTTAATATTTACTGTAATCTCAATTGCAGGTTCTATATTTCACCACCTCGAGGGTTCTGAAGGGCCACTCTGATAATCATGCGTGTTTAAAATGCAACTCCCCGCATGTGGACCTATTGCACTGTTTTTAGATGTGTCCGGAGCTCCAGAATTTCTGGTCCAATATTCGATCCTTCACTCTTAGAAACGTATTGCCATACTGCTCTAACTCAGACTTATGGGCTCATTTTAGCATACTCCCTAAGGAATTCACCCCTTATCCAAAAATGCATATAAACTTCTATTCTACATGGCAGCAGTGGCACGAAAGGCCATCCTTCAGAGCTGGATTCAGCTCAGCCCACCAACCCTGAATTTATTCTTAGACAAATTGTCTCACATATTTCGAATGGACTGGGTGGAAACGGCACTACAGAAGGAACAATGGGCACAACACTTCTTTCAAATCTGGTCCACCTTTATTACTCTTCTTCCTGCATACATCAAAATAAAAATAAAACACTGTTTTGAATTCACCACATGGTATTTGACAAATAAACTAACAAGTTCGACATTTTGATGAGTGCACTTCGGCTACATGGGTGTCCATCGGGTTGCTGGTCCTTTTCAGGATGTGCTGGGCGTTCGAATCGCAGGTAGATCCTGCCATGTCTGTTCCCCCTCCTCCCTTTCTTCCCTATTGTTACATGTTTCAGAATTTTATGTGTTTTCTATGTTAAAAGTACACAATGATGCAGACTGCGTGTTTACACACACACATAATAGGAGACATCATCCTCATCAGCTTCTGACATGCTCCACGGGCAGGAGATGCATGACGCCTTAGAGACGACTATTCTTCTTCTCGAGATGATCATGAACTCCATTGTACTCTCCACTAGGTGCTCTTGTCTGATGATGAATACAATGCTGTGTTCTATCTAATGCTAATATATGTTCCATATATATGTGTACACATGTTAACCATGGCTTGCAGGGCATGAAAGCTGTTAAAATTTATTATTCTCAATAAAAACAGGATATATAAAAAAATACAAACTCAGATGATATTGGTGGAGAAAATAAAGAAAACGCAAATAATAAATCATATACATCAAGTCAATGACAACACTAATGAATTCATATATACTCCAAACTAATAAATACCCAAAGTAGGTAACGAAGCCATTGGAGAAACGTGCGTTGGGTGTCTCAGGTGCTGCTGGTTTGTATCTCCCATTTATTATTTCAATCTTATGTTACTTACTTCGGGTATTTATTAGTTTGGAGTATATATGAATCCATTAGTGTTATCATTGAGTTGGGGTATATGATTTATTATGTTTTCTTTATTTTCTCCACTAATGTTGTCCGAGTTTGTATTTGTGTATTTTATTTTGGGATATACATGCGAGTAGCACTATCAGTATTCCAGCACCGATGTTCTATTGTATATTTTGTGTTTGATTTTTTCAATAAAGGATATAATTTTTTTAATTTAGAGTAAATGTTTTTTTTGTGTCATCTATTGTTAAATTCGTGTTTGGGTCTGAAAAACGGATCGAAACACGCATCCAAAAGACGCCGTGTGAACATACCCTAAGGGTATTGGGTCTGTGTGAACATACGTTATTAGATGCGTGTTTGGATCCATCTAGACGGACCCAAACATTTATCAATGAGCAGTGTGATATTACATTGATTACAATGTAAATCACGTATCGGCATTCACACGAGTGATCACTGATGCGTGTCTCACTCTGTCTTTCGGATCCGTTCTAAGAATTGTCATGTCAATTCTTGATCCAAAAGACGCAGCAGGCACCCTGTTTAAAACTATAAGGTGCGATCCTGCTGCATCCAACACACATTCAAACCGTGTTGGATCTGATCGAAGCTGCGTTTTTGGATGCGATTTTAATATAAAAAAAATGCCATGTGAAAAAGCCCTAAAAGGTTGACAGTTGCATTACAGACGGTAAAGCCGACTGGGGACGAGCTCATACAATGGTGGACAAATGTAGTATTGGTGCAGGACACTGTCTTCTTGCTACACCCAGCGCTGCAGCACGCAGTATATACACTGGGCTGGATACATACAGCGTTGGCGCAGGACACAGTTGTTTCCAGCAGCCAGATAGACACACAGCGCTGCCTGCATGCAGTACTGCAGTCTCCCTGGTACACACATAGCGCTGCCGCACGCAGTACAGTACACACAGTGCTGGATACATGCACTACTGTAATCTTCCCAGTACATTGTGGATCACCACCTTCTCCTCAGCATGCTCAGCACCATTGGCCTCCGGGACACCGTTCTCTCTTGGTTCTCTTCCTACCTCTCTGACTGCTCCTTCAGTGTCTCATTTTTCCGGTTCTATCTCCTCTCTCTTCCTGTTGGGGTTCCTCAGGGATCCGTTCTAGGTCCTCTCCTTTTTTCACTCTACACATCCCCCATTGGACAAACCATCAGCAGATTTGGCTTCCAGTACCATCTCTACGCTGATCAGGGCCGTATTTCCCACTAGGCACTCGTGGGCACGTGCCTAGGGCGGCGCCTGTTAGGGTGTGGCACTGCAGCAGCAGTTTTTATTTTTTTTAAACAGTTTTTTTTTTTTCCCCGTCGGAGGTTGCTGCCGCTAGTGACTTTTTCATTGGTGGCAGCGGCAGGATTTTATTTTATTTTTTTTCGTATTACAGAGCGGCAGCGGACAACGGAGCGCCGGTACGGAAAATACTACTTCTCCCTTCCCGGGGCTCCGTTTGTAATGGGCAGGCAGCTTTTAGCAAGTGCGCTATGTTGCCTGTCTCCTCAGTGGCACGGTGCGCTGCTGGGAAGGACGTGGGCTGCGCTGCCCCTCCTCCTCTCCCTAACAGCGCGCACCCGCCACTGAAGAGCAAAAGCTGCCGCCGGCCGGGGAGAGAGAGAGGAGCGCAACGCGGCCTTCCCACTCAGCAGCGCACGGACGTCACCGAAGAGCAGAAGACCGAGGCCTCCCGCTCTTCAGGACAGGTAAGTGATTCGGGGGAGGTGGGCAGGTGCAATGTGACCTGGGGGGGGGGCAGGTGCAATGTGACCTGGGGGGAAGCAGGTGCAATGTGACCGGGGGGGGGGGGGCAGGGGCAATGTGACCCCCGAGGGGGGCAGGTGCAATGGACCTGGGGGGGAGGTGCAA
>JAODAL010044866.1:0-32478 GCA_025379985.1 Phyllomedusa bahiana | reverse complement strand
TGCACGCCCCCCTTCTTGTTCCTGAAACCATTGCTGGGGGGTATGGGGGTAGGTGGCAATAGGTGCGAAAGGGGACGGGTGAGCCCGGGGGGAGAATGATAGGAGTATGGGCTCCATAGCCCTCTGGTCCCCCCTGTTTGTTTGCATGGCAGGATAGCTTGAACCAGTTTCTGGGGTCAGGGGCTGAGCTCCGGTGTGCGGGAGCTGAGCGGCACCAATGTAGGGTCGGTCCCATATGTTAGGCAGGGCTATGTTACCTGCAGGGTTTGGGGCGGTCCGGGATGGTGGTTGCCGGGCCCCACGGGGCGAGGAGGAGGAAGCCGCGGCCGCAGGAAGCGAGGAGGGAGCCGGGGCGCCATCTTGCCAGGCTGTGCTATGCACGTTCTCTTCGGCAAACCTCCCGTCCGCCGCTGTGTGAGAGGAGACAGGTCCGGGGCTGCGGTAAGACTGGGCGATCTCCTTTGGTGGGGAGGCAGCTTCCTGGGTGAGTTGCGGCGGAGATCTGCATCGCGGGCTCACAGCCAGGGAGCCGCCGCCATTTTGCCGGGTCCCGCGGCTCGCTGCTGCCCGGCCGGTTTGTGGAGTAGCCGGGGGAAAATAGGCTCCGATGTCGCCCTGGGGTGATAGGGGCTGGGTAGAGGACCTCAGACCCCTCTTCTTTGAGGATTTTCCCATGTTGGTGGAGTAGAGTCAGCAGATGAGATGGTGCGAGGAGCTCAGGAGCTGCACGTCTTTACTCCTCCATGCCTAGGACACGCCCCCGTCTGTCAGATTTTATAATAGAGTGTGATACATTTAAATACATAGAATGTCCTGGTGGGGGGATGGATTGCAACATTTTAGAATTTTTTTTATAAAGTTATGCGCAACCAAAAATTTGGGAAATAATCACTGGCCTTTTTCATCTCATGATTGGACACAAATATTAGATATCACATTATAGTCTCTGGGATTCTACAATATCTACTGCTAAACAGTTTTCATAAATGAAGCCCAATGTATGTTTAGGATTTTATTTACCAGTGCTTGCTCTACCGTAAAAGGGCCTCACCATATTGATTAGCATTAAACATGTAGGCAAAGGTGAATGAAAACTATCACCAAATACATTGCTGTTCTGATTTTGCTTCCTTTCAGAGTAAGAGCAGTTCTTATTTATTGCTTGTGTACACAAGCTTCCCTAGGTCACTGACCACCTCTCTCAACTCTAACAGTGACCAAGATGGTGACGTCTCTACCTGCTGTGTCTTAACAGCAGCATAGGAGCTTGTTTATCTTTCTTACCACCCACAGCCTGAACAGGAAGTGGGAGCCTGAATCTGTAGAACTGTCCACAGCCTGAACAGGAAGCGGGAGCCTGTAGCTTTAGAACCGCCCACAGGCTGAAGAGGAAGTGTTGCCTGAAGCTGTAGTACCACCCACAGCCTGAATAGGAGGTGGGAGCCTGACACTGTAGAACCACCCACAGCCAGAACGGGGAATGGGAAGCTCCCCGAGTGAAGAACCACCCAAGTAATCAAATGCAAGAACATGCCAGGACCTCCAGTGCGGGGGAAGCTCTTTTTAGCTGCTCTTACCCCAGGATAATAGATGAGGGCCTTACACGTGGAAATCCCCTCTATTGACTCCAAATTCTCCAATAGGATATATGACAATGAGTTTGTTAAACTAAACAAATACAGATATATGATAACTACTATACATATAGATATGTTAGTAAATGATGACATGGTGTCGAGGATGAGGCAGGCGATGACTGCGACCCCGGGAGGTCAGATGTGAACAGTGACCTGCACAAAGCAATAGACAGGACAATTGCCTGCTAAGTGCATAACTATCGCTTATCGGGGGTTGACAGCGGCGCCTTTGTCAGGGTAATATATTGTGATGGAGGCTCTGACTGCACCGAGCGCCGCGGCTGCAACACAAATTAAGTTAATAGCAGAAAATTACCCTCAATGAGCCCGACCTCCATTATCCCCGTCATCAGCCAAATACAACATCAGTTACCAGCAAACACTGGAAGCATGAGATCAAGTGACTCCAGCGAGAGGAAGAGAGGGGAGTCCCTGAGAGTATAACTGTCACATACTGTATCATATCCATCTATCTATCTATCTATCTATCTATCTATCTATCTATCTTTTCTATCTATCTAATTCCTATCTATCTATCTATCTATTATCTATCTATCTATCTATCTATTTCCTATCTATCTCATATATATCTATCTATTATCTATCTATCTCTATTATTATCTATCTCATATCTATTATCTATCTCATATTATCTATTATCTCTATCTATCATTATTATTATCTCATTCTATCTATCTTCTATTTATCTATTCAATTTTATCTATCTTCTATTTAATCTATCTATCTATCTTTTTTCTATCTCATATCATCATCTATCTAATATCTATCTATTCTATCTATCTATCTTTAAATCTATCTTTTCTATCTATTCATATCTATCTTCTCTATTTTTATCTATCTCATATCTATCTATCTACATTATCTATCTTCTCATTTCTATCTATTTTTATTTATTCTATCTCATATTATTTTTCTATCCCCTATCTATCTTCAAATCTATCTATCTATTGTCTTCTTTTTCTCTTTATCTATCTATTTTTTCTATCTATCTATCTCAAATTTCTTCTATCTCCTATCTTTTTTCCCCTATCTATCCCATAATCTATATATTTATCTATTTATCTATCTTTATTATCTATCTATCTATCTTATTCATATCTATCATTCATAATCTATCTATTATTTTTCTTCTATCTCATTTTCTATCCCCATATCATTCTTTATCTATTATTTCTCATATCTATCTCATATCTATCTCTCTCTATCTATCTTTCTGTCTCATAAAACTTCTATATCATATTTATTATTATTATCTATTATCTATCTATCTATCTATTATCTATCTTCTATCTATCTATCTATCTCTTCTCTCATATCTTCTATCTTCTCAATCTATCTATCTCTATCTATCTCTATTCTTCATTCTATTTTTATCTATCTTTTATTATCTTCTACTATTCTTATTACCTTTCTGTTCAAAACTAGTTTTATTTTTCTCATATCCATTTATTTAATATTATCACTATTTTTATTTTTATTATTTTTTTTAAAATCCCCTTTTATTCCGGGCTTATTTTCAGAATATATCATATAGAGCCAAAGTACAATGGCAACAAAAGAGAGACATGTATAGGACTAGGAGGATTGAAGTGAACTGTCAAGTCTTGTTTTCCAGTGAAAATGCCCCCTGATTGTAAAAGTTTTTTTTGTGCGATTATATTTTTATATTTGAAAACTATAAACCCAGTGCTGGCAGCTATCAGGAGAGATCGAAAAAGGTCTGTAGTATAGACCAGTGCTGGGGCAGCCTATAAGGAGAGATCAACAGGTCTGTAGCTATAGGACCTGAGGAGCTGTGCAGCCCCTAAAGAGGGGTATCTAAAAAAGGAGGACACTTTTAAATGGAAATATGAAAAGTGATTGTTTTTGAAAGTCCTTAACCCCTTAACCCTTAGACTTATCCATAGTCCGGGTCTTTTGGGGGGTTTCCCCGCCCCTGGACATGGATAGCCCTAGGATCGCGAACCAAAAGCGAGTTCGCGCATCGGGGGGGGTGTAGCTAAAACATCCCGCGCGTCGGCCCGCCCGGATCGCTCCGGGGGGGGGGGGGGGGGGGGGGGGTTAACCCCAATTTCGCGACAGGGGTCGCAATAACTAAGGGGACGCAGGAGGAGATGGGGCCGATCCGTGCAGCTCCTCCCCCCTAAGACACCCGGGGGGCAGAGAATGCCTTCCGGTTGTCTGTGAGTCACGAGCCGGCCCGGGCCCCTTTCTTTTCCCGGCATCGTGATGACAGTTGTCATAGGAACCCGTCATAGCAAAAGCATGCAATGATTTTCCCATTGTTTAGAATTAAAGATCTCTCATTCAAATCCCCTATGGGGGAAAAAAAAAAATAAAAATGTGAAAAAGGAAAAAAAAATTAAAAAAAGTGAAAAAAAAGTAAAAACCCCAAAAACCCAAAAAAAAAAAAAAAAATACGTACACGCCCTTTTCCCTTTACAACGCCCAAACGCCCAAAAAAATAAAAATAAGTACCCCAAAATTTTGGTTTTCGCCGCCTGCGTAACGACCTGCCCCATAAACGTCATGTTTAATTAACCCCTAGGTGAAGCCTTAAAAAAAAAACAATCACAGAAATTAAGATTATTGTT
This sequence comes from Phyllomedusa bahiana, assembly GCA_025379985.1. Lineage (NCBI taxonomy): Eukaryota > Metazoa > Chordata > Amphibia > Anura > Hylidae > Phyllomedusa > Phyllomedusa bahiana. Next base: position 28,226 of record JAODAL010044866.1, on the reverse strand, counting down.
CATCCTCAGCACTAAAAAGGGAAAAAAAAGCGAACAAAAATCCTAAAACCCAAAGTTGTCCCCTTAAAACGTCAGTTAATCCGCAAAAAAAAAGTCCTTATACGTTTTGTATACGGAAAAATAAAAAATGTATGCTCTGAAGATAGCGATGCTAAAATTTTTTGTTTTACACACTAAAACACTTTTCTTTTTTTTTTAAAGGTTCAACATAGCCTTATATGCCCCCCCCATAATGGTACCAATAAAAACTTCAAAAATCATTTCCCCCCAAAAAAAAAAAAGCCCCGTACACAGCTCTGAAAAACAGCAAAATAAAAAGTTATGGCTGTCAGAATAGGACAAATAAAAAAACGCATTTTTTTTAGAAACGTATTTTCTACTGTGTAAAAGTAATAAAACAGAAAAAACAATATAAAATCTATATCTTGTAAATTTTACCCACCCCCCTAGTAAAGTTTCACATCATTTTCACTGCACGGCGAATGTGTAAAATTGAAAGTCAAAAAACAATACCCAACTGGTTTTTTCCCCCCCTTTTCTTCCCAATGCAAAAAAAAAAACATGGAAAACCGGCTCCCCAAAATCCAGTAACCCCTAGATAGATCCCCGGGGTGTTGAATCAAAAAGGGGCGATTCTGGAAAGGGTTTCGCCTGTTCTGTATTTGGGGCTTTCAAATGCGACATGGCCCCCCAAAATCGGTTCCAAAAGCCAAATAGCGTCCTCCCTTATACGCCTGTTTTTCGCCCAAACAGAGTTTACACCCACTGTAGGGGGTTTTCCCAAAATTGGGGAAAAAATTGCTTAAAAAAGTTTTAGGGGTTTTTTTCCCCGGTTCCTTGTTTTTTGAAACTTTAAAGCTAAAATTTCAGATTTTGAAAAAAAAATTTTTTTACTTTTTACAGCCCATGCTAAAAAAATTTGTGAATCCCTGTGGGGTCATATCTAATTTCCCCCTGGATATATTCTTAAGGGGGTAGTTTCCATATGGGTCTATTTAGGGGGGTTTTTTAAGTTTTAGCACCTTTTGGGTGTCCCCAAACCGAAATGGCGCCCAAAAAAATGTATTGAAAATGAGACCCCAGGTCCGTTTGGGCTCCCTATTCTGGGGCTTATGGGTGACCAAATAAGCACTAGGGCCACATTGGGATATCTCTAAAACCAGACCCGGGGAATTGTATTAAGTTCATTTACCTGGGCACATTTACCGTTTTTCCATGAATAAAGGTTAAAATTTTAAAACTGCAAAAAAAAGGAAATTTTGAAATTTCACCTACTTCTTTAATTTTGTGAAAAACTAAAAGGGTTTTCAAAATTCTAAATGTGTTGTAATATTAAGGGTTTTGTTTTCCCCGTGGGGTACTTATGGGGGGATTAACATGCAGGCCCCTCAAAGCCGTAGAACTGGAGTGGTCCCCAAAAAAATGTATTTGCAAAATTTTCTTGAAAAGTGAGAAAAATTATACTAAATTTCTAAGCCCTTAATGTCGTAAAAAAAAAAAAAAAAAAGACATTTAAAAAAAAGTTCCAACCCCATAGTGGGCATATGGTAGATGCTAGTTAAACTATTTTTTGGGTGAATAAAATCTGTCTTGAGCAGAATTTTGCAACTTTCAAATCGCAAATTTTTCCCAAATTTTTTATGAAATTTTTTATATTTTTCCAAACAAACAAGGATTTTATGGATAAAAATTTTTACTAACTTTTAAAACAATGTGTCACGAGAAAACATTCTGAATCACATGGGAAAAAGGTAAAAGTGCAAAAGTTATTCTACTAAAATTGACACATGTCAGATTTTAAAAATAGGGCTGTGTCAGGAAGGGCAAACAGGCTGGGCCTTAAGGGTTAAGGGGGTTTTTCCCCGATGTAATGTTGACGTGGGATCCCCCCAAAAGGGGTTTTTAAACACTTTTTCTAAATATATGTGATTACATAAAGTGAAGCCTGTGAGAGCTACAGCATTGCTCAGTCCCCCTTAGTTTCCTGAAAGTTTAAATTAGACATGACCAGAGGAGCAGACATGAGCTGATCTGGCTGCACTTCCCTTGTGTAACGGATGAACGGGTAAAGCGGGTAGTGGACCCACTGGACCACTGCCGGGCTTGCTCCGAGGGGGCAAAACCTAAGTGGCCATTGGAATCTTCCAAAAGGCCTTTGATGGGGAAGGTTGGCTGACGCTGACAGCCACCAGGTGCTACCTCAGAGCAGTCCAAATCAATATCTTAGGACCATATATTAAATACGATGGTACAGCATTTTGGACTGCTTGCGGGTTTCTTCTCCTCAACCCGCCAAGCATACAGACACAAAAACCCAAAAGCAGTCCAGTATATTTGAAAAACTTTTTTATATCAAATTTTCAATCACCCTTAAAAATCCGGGTTTCATCACAACTCCAATCACTGTAGCAGCTGTACTCCAATCAGCATTGCAATAAACATTTAGCATATATAAAGTGAAAGTGTGCATAAATATTACCGACTTTAGTAACACGCAGGGAGAGTGGTTGCAACCACACTTTCACTTTATATATGCTAAATGTTTATTGCAATGCTGATTGGAGTACAGCTGCTACAGTGATTGGAGTTGTGATGAAACCCGGAGTTTAAGGGTGATTGAAAATTTTGATATAAAGACGTTTTTCAAATATACTGGACCTCAGAGCAGTCCCCAGCAGTGGCAGCTGACCGACAGGCCAGAAGGCACCAACAGAATAGGAACAGAGACAAAGCAGACTAGATATGGATATGTGCAGGTACAAACAAAGACAGGACAAAACGGAAGCCAAACAGGGGGATAAACATAAGGAAAAAGGAACAAAAACATAGACAGACTGAAGACAACACCAAGAAGAAGCGAGACTAAAGGCTAACTAAAGGCAAGGAACTAAGGCACACCAGGGCAGGAACACAGGCGAGAAAAAGGGCAAGGAACTCAGCCACAAGGAGACCAACATAGAGACTAACCAAATAGAGAGGACACCACCAGGACTCAAACAAGACAGCGTGCGCACACAGGACTGCTAACAAACAAGATAAAGAAACACAGCAACAGACTACAACAAGAGACAACATGCACCACCAAGACACAACAAGACACAACAAGGATCAGGCCGGGAGTGTGAGGAGAAGCAGGCTTATAAACCCACAGGTGGAAGGGGATTGGCAGAGGAAGCCCAACCCCGCTGCGGGAATAAAGGAAGGGAAGATGTGGCCGCCGCCGCCCTCTATAGAGCTACAAGGAATAGGGCAGCAGCCAAGATGGAGGAGCAGCATGGCCAGCCCTGAGGGAAAACCCGCACAGCAATCACAGGTGAGTAAGCAGCGGCTACAGGAGCGCACACAGCGACACTGCAACAGGAAACAGATCTGCGAAAGGAACATAGGTACGACTGCGGTTCGCAGCAGAGGCCGCAGCGTAAGGACAGGAACGTGGCACGGACCATGACACCTTGTCTGCAATTCTTATCTGATGACAGGGAACATGAAGGAGCTTGCAAGAGACTGTGGAGAAAAAGCAGTGAATGAGCCTGTGTCTTTTGTATAGAATCCACTGATTGTAATATAATTATTTGAGTAAACATTGCAGATGCTCCCTTCTTCCTCACTCTCTGCTCACCCCCTCCTTCTCACCCCTGCAGCCATTCAGGACTCAGCATGCTTTGTTTATCTTCTCTTCTGAGCAGATAAGAGGTAAGGAACTCACTTCATGGCAAAACCCCTTTAACCTAAAAAGCAGCAATCCTTGTAGCGAGACGACCCCTTTAATCTGGAAATCCAGCCTTAATCGGGAAATGGTCAATGGAAGATGTTTTTCTGAGATTATCATATTTGACACTTTTTGTGTCTGGTAATTAGTAACAACTAAGTGATTGTAACTTATGATGTGCAACACATGTGATTTGAAACTTGTGATTTGTGACCTATAAGTTCATTGTTTGTGTAAAAATACCCTAATAAAAACTGGACATGCTGATAATAAAGACAGAATGCATGCTGGATAGAGACAGCCCATGTGTCTATAGGTATTCATCTCCGAGAACTCTTAGCTCATATCTGGTCTTCTTTCCTAATTTGGAAACCCAATCACATCTGCACTTACATATTGCGATGTTACTTACAAGGGAGAAGAAAAGACACAGAAGGTGAGGGGCAGACACGTTTGTGTGGGGTGTAGGGGCAACGGGGTTATTGTAGGTTATAGGCTCCTAAAGAGATGGAATTTTAGGTTGGTTTTAAAACTGTTGAGGATGGAGGAGAGTCTGATGTGTTGTGGCAGTAAGTTCCAGAGTCTGGGGGAAGCACGGGAGAAGTCTTGGAGACGGTTGTGTGAGGAGCTGATAAGAGGAGAGCAGAGGAGAAGGTCCTGTGAGGAGCGGAGATTGCGGGAGGGGAGGTAACTAGAGATTAGGGCAGAGATGTATGGAGGGGAGAGGTTATGGAGAGCCTTGTAGGTCAGGGTTAGTAACTTGAAATGAATTCAAGGGTAAATGAGTAGACAGTGAAGGCATTGGCAGAGGGGAGAGGCAGGAGTACTGAGGAGAGATCAGACGAGCAAGAGAGTAGGATTAGAGGAGCATAAGAGTGCTAAACAGAGGTCCCCAGAGAAGGATGTGCGCAGTAGTCTAGGCAGGAGATGACAAGGGCATGGACATGGGCAATTTTGTAGTTTTCAGGTTAAGGAATAAGCGGATTCAAGACAAGTTATCAGGTGGAGGTGGCAGCAAAGGTGAGGGCTTGGATGTAGACCAGTGAGTGTGTGGAGCCGTTGGCTTTGAAAAAAGATCAGGTGGGGGATAGAGTGAGATGGTGGAAGAATATAAATTCAGTTTTTGGAGATGAGAGGAGAAGAAGGAGGATATGGACCATAGACAGTCTGGGATCTGGAAGAGCAGAGAGTTAACATGGAGATGTGTAGAGTTGGGTGTCATCAGCAAACAGGTGACGCTAAGAGCTCGAGTGGCTATGAGCTGACCCAGACCAAAAATGGAGATAGAGAAGAGTAGAGGGCCCAGGACTGACCCCTTGGGGGACACTAATAGAGAGGATGAGAGGAGGAGGTTGTGCAAGAGTGAGAGCTTCGGAATGTCCGATCAGTGAGGAGGAGAGGACATCCAGGAAAGGGCCAGGAGAGGGAGGAGAGGATGTGTAGGAGAAGGGGATGGTTGACAGTGTCAAAGGCAGAGGACAGGTCTAAGAGGAGAAGCACAGAGTAGTGGAGAACATAGAGAACAAGTCAGGTATAGAGGTGGGCGGTGGGGACTGTGCAGGTATAGAGGTGGGGACTGTGCAGGTATAGAGGTGGGCGGTGGGGACTGTGCAGGTATAGAGGTGGGAGGTGGGGACTGTGCAGGTATAGAGGTGGGAGGTGGGGACTGTGCAGGTATAGAGGGGGGAGGTGGGGACTGTGCAGGTATAGAGGTGGGGACTGTGCAGGTATAGAGGTGGGGACTGTGCAGGTATAGAGGTGGGCGGTGGGGACTGTGCAGGTATAGAGGTGGGTGGTGGGGACTGTGCAGGTATAGAGGTGGGGACTGTGCAGGTATAGAGGTGGGTGGTGGGGACTGTGCAGGTATAGAGGTGGGGTGTGGGGACTGTGCAGGTATAGAGGTGGGCAGTGGGGACTGTGCAGGTATAGAGGTGGGCGGTGGGGAATGTGCAGGTATGAAGGTGGACAGTGGAGGCTGTGCAGGTATAGAGGTGGGAGGTGGGGACTGTGCAGGTATAGAGGTGGGCGGTGGGGACTGTGCAGGTGTAGAGGTGGGGACTGTGCAGGTATAGAGGTGGACGGTGGGGACTGTGCAGGTATAGAGGTGGGCGGTGGGGACTGTGCAGGTATAGAGGTGGATGGTGGGGATTGTGCAGGTGTAGAGGTGGGGACTGTGCAGGTATAGAGGTGGAAGGTGGGGACTGTGCAGGTATAGAGGTGGATGGTGGGGACTGCAGGTGTAAAGGTGGGGACTGTGCAGGTATAGAGGTGGGCGGTGAGGACTGTGCAGGTATAGAGGTGGGCGGTGTGGGCTGTGCAGGTATAGAGGTGGGCGGTATGGACTGTGCAGGTATAGATGTGGGTGGTGTGGACTGTGCAGGTATAGAGGTGGGCGGTGGGGACTGTGCAGGTATAGAGGTGGGTGGTGGGGACTGTGCAGGTATAGAGGTGGGTGGTGGAAACTGTACAGGTATAGAGGTGGAAAGTGGGTACTGTGCAGGTATAGAGGTGGGCGGCTGGGACTGTACAGATATAGAGGTGGGTGGTGAGGAGTGTGCAGGTATAGAGGTGGGCTGTGGGGACTGTGCAGGTATAGAGGTGGGTGGTGGGGACTATGCAGGTATAGAGGTGGGTGGTGGGAACTGTGCAGGTATAGAGGTGGGCGGTGAGGACCAGGGCCGGGACAAGACATTTTGGTGCCCTAGGCAAGTACAGCCAATGGCGCCCCCCTTGCTCCCAAAAAAAATTGCACACCCCCCACTCTAATTCCTCTCACCCCTGCGCCAGGTCCTGTCACTAATTTTCTGCACATTCCACATAGCTCCCGTCCATCTCCTCAGCAGTCGCTGCACAATGAAAATCAGCCCTGACAAATTTGCTTTTTCATATTCGCTTCCCTCCGTATGACAGTGAAATACCCCTAAATAACAGTCACCAAATAATTCACCTACACATGGAGCAAATCTACCGGACAAATGATTGTTACTAAAAAAAAAACTCCTACAAAACCAAGACCCAAAATTATTACTACAAAGGACCAAATAATCCTGCCAGACCCTGACTAAACGCGACCCCCACATGTACACAGTCCTATTCATATACCACTCCCATACATACCAGAAGTGTAGATACTATTTATGTACTCTGCAGACTATACCCCCCCATACAGACCATATGTGTAATACTAGTTGTTGTAGGCCCGCAGACTAAGTGATTACACTGCAGTACATTAGACTCCCGAGACGCTTTCTGACAGCGTCGTCACTTCCCTTTTCTCTCACCGTTCACACCTTCATGCGTTGCTCCCGGCCATACTCGTCCCTGAGGGTTTGGACACAAATATCTTAGAATCCTCACATTTCCAGCAACTCCTTAATTATAGGTATATAAGTCCCCCCCATATAGGAAGGTATATACGTCTCTGCATTTAGACAGGTATATATGTCCCCTCAATTAGGCAGTATATATAGGTCCGCCATCATCAGGCAGTATATAATATTGTCCCCTTAACAGGGAGGTATATAAATATAGGGTCACTCAGGCAGGTATATTGATATAAGGTCACTCTCAGGCAGGTATATAGATATAGGGTCACTCAGGCAGGTAAATAGAACTCTCAGGCAGGTAAATAGATATAGTGGCACTCTCAGGCAGGTATATAGCTAGGGGCACTCTCAGACAGGTATATAGAGGCACTCTCATGCAGGTATATAGCTAGGGTCACTCTCAGGCAGGTATATAGTGGCACTCTCAGGCAGGTATATAGCTAGGGGCACTCTCAGGCAGGTATATAGGGGTACTCAGGCAGATATATAGGGCACTTTGAGGCAGGTATATAGCTAGAGGGGCACTCTCAGGCAGGTATATGGGGGCACTCAGACAGGTATATAGGGGTACTCAGGCAGGTATATGGGGGCACTCAGGCAGGTATATGTGGGCACTCTCAGGCAGGTATATGGGGGCACTCTCAGGCAGGTATATGGGGGCACTCAGGCAGGTATATAGGGGAACTCAGGCAGGTATATGGGGGCACTCTCAGGCAGGTATATGGGGGCACTCAGGCAGGTATATAGGAGCACTCAAGCAGGTATATAGATATAGGGGCACTCTCAGGCAGCTATATAGGGGCACTCTCAGGCAGCTATATAGGGGCACTCTCAGGCAGGTATATAGGAGCAGTCAGGCAGGTATATAGATATAGGGGCACTCTCAGGCAGGTAAAAATAATAACATTAATACTCACCTTACCTGCTTCCCGGCCGTGCGCTCCTCTTCAGGCCACGCCTCCAGCGCTGGGACGCTCCTCCGGCAGCTCCTTGGGCTGTGCGTCCCGAGGAAAAGGGAGCGTCGCGATGAGGTCACTTCATCGCGGCGCTGCCCAGCTGAGCTGCACGGGGCCGTGGCGGGTCCTCAGCGATCCTCCGGTGAGCCGGTCCGACACTGTCCGGGGACGCACATACAGCGAAAGAGACCGACGGTGCTCCAGGCCCAGGCAGCAGCCTGGAGCCCGGAGAGGTTTGGGGCCCCTGCCAGTGCTCCTTACAGACAGGCAGAGGTAGGCGCCTTAGGCGCTTGCCTACCTCTGCCTGCCCGTCGTCCCGGACCTGGTGAGGACTGTGCAGATATAGAGGTGGACGGTGGGGACTGTGAAGGTATAGAGGTGCATGGTGGGGACTGTGAAGGTAGAGTGGTGGACGGTGGGGACTGTGAAGGTATACAGGTGGACGGTGGGGACTGTGCAGGTATAGAGGTGGACGGTGGGCACTGTGCAGGTATAGAGGTGGGCGGTGGGTCATGTGCAGGTATAGAGGTGGAAAGTGAGGACTGTGCAGGTATATATGTGGACAGTGGGGACGATGCAGATATACATGAGGACAGTGGGTACTGTGCAGGGATAGAGGTGGGCTGTGGGGACTGTGCAGGTATAGAGGTGGGGACTGTGCAGGTATAGAGGTGGACGGTGGGGACTGTGCAGGTATAGAGGTGGGGACTGTGCAGATATAGAGGTGGGTGGTATTAAAAAAAGAAAGATCCCTGTCGCTGAACTAATACCTACTACCAATATGGAACTATATAAACTAGGAATTTTCAATCTATCAGAGTATGAACTGGAAGAATCAGAGATCAAAGTTCTCTCTAAAGGCTAATATTTCTGCCCGACAAACAACAACATTAGTCACTTTGATTTATTTTTAGATTTACATCATTTAATCAGGAAACTTACTCTGGCAAGACTTTTTTCTTTATATCCTGACCTGAAAGAAACTATGTAAAACCCTTCAAACAGTGACATTGAACATGTGAATAAACCCATAGAAATAAAAAACAAATCAAGATTCTACCCTATTCAATCTCAAGGACATTTGTTAAAAACATTTTCTGAGCTGGTACTGGAAAAGAAATACAACACATTTCTCCAACCCAAAAAATCCCTAATTTAACAAAAAAGGAACAGATAGCTTTAAAAAAAAAACTAAAAAACAACCATAAAATTGTTGTACATCCGGCAGATAAGGGAGGGGGAATAGCCATTATGGACACCAGTTATTACTATAAAGAAGCAACCAATATTCTAAGTGATATTGCATATTATGAAGAGATCACATTCAATCCATTTCCTATAATCCAAAAGAAATTATTAGATTTATTAAAGGAAGCTTTATCTCTGAATATTATAAACAAAAAAGAAAAGTCGTTCATTTATATCCCGGAACCTAATATTCCATTTTTTAATTTTTTACCAAAACTACACAAAAGTTTAGAAGCCCCTCGTGGGCATCCAATTATATCAGGAATAAATTCTAGTACCAGTCAACTGTCTCATTTTCTGGATCTACATCTGCAACCACATGTTCTAAACCTAAAAGGCCAAAGATTCCGGACATTTGATTCAACTTCTAACAACTCTAACACCTAATTCTAAATAAATTTTAATAACTGCTGACGTTTCGGCACTATATTCTAATATTTCACATAATAAAGGAGTTGACTGTGTAAGAGCGACATTGAATCAAGGAGCAGATTTTTCTTAAGAAAAAAAGGAATTTTTGATCAAAGGTCTCACCTTAATTCTGGAAAATAATTATTTTCAACACAACAGCGCCACCTATAGGCAGATGAAGGGAATGGCCATGGGAACCCGAGTGGCCCCATCTTATGCCAATGTATTTATGGGGTCTTTCGAGGAAGAACATATTTACTCTCAAAAAAGAATATATGGAGTATATAGTACTATACAAAAGATTAATCGACGATCTTTTCTTTATATGTAGAACTTATCCCTGTATTCATTGCTTCTCTTAACAATAACAAATTTGTCATCTCCCTAACAGCTCAGTAAAGTTCCAAACAAATAGAATTTTTGGATTTAAAAATATCTATAAGAAATGGAAAAATATCTACCTCAACATTTTTTTAAAACGTGGATAGTAACTCCTACATTAACTTTGAAAGTGCACATCACCGTCCTTGGTTAGCCAATATACCTTACGGACAGTTTAAAAGGTTACGAAAAAATTGTTCAAAAGATTTGGAATATACCAATCAAGCAAAATTTCTTGAAAAAAGATTTGAAGAAAAAAATTATCCGAGAAAATTGTTGAAAGATGCAATTTTCAAAGCTGGTCAACAAACGCTAGAAAATTGTCTTGCAACTAAAACAACAAAGGGAGCAGAACTTAATTCAAAAATTAAATATTCACTTATCACGTAATATAACTCATCACACGGAAAAATAAAAGAAATCTTAAATAAACACTGGTATCTTATAAAAAAGATCCCTTTCTAGGCCCAATAACTTCAGAACAACCGGGTCTAATCTTTAAAAGAGCTCCTAACTTGAAGAATATTATAGACCTGAGTAGGATTACTAGCTCCGGCGAGACGATATCTCCACCCGAGAAACTGGGCAGCTTTGGCCGTGTTCACACGGCTTATTCCCGACGGATTTGTGAGCCGTATTGAGCTCACAAATCCGCCGTGAATAAGGGGCGGGACGGGGGCGGGGCCGGAGCGCGGCGGGGGCGCCGCTCCCGGCCCCATAGACAATGCATTGTTTACGCCGCGTACGCGCCGTAAATAATGTGCATGTCACTTTCTCCCGCGGCAGATTCGCCGAGCGGGCAGGAGCGACGGTATCCACTTGTCACATTCGTGCATCGGTTTCTGGTCATCGGCGAAGGCCGCTGCGACCATAACTGCGCCTTACTTTTTCTTGTGTGAACACTGTCTCCTTCTGGGACTCTAATTGAATCCTGGCCAACCCCGGGCCAGGAACTTTAAGCACTCTCTGGGTTAATCTCACTCTCGTGATTAAACAGATTCTGCTTCCTATCACCTCGGCTCTCTTTCCTCCCCTTCCTATTTATAGCCACCACTTCCTTCAAATTTTTGCCTGCTATAGGTTTTTTCCCTGTAGTTCGCCGTATTTGGCTTCCTTGTTCTATGCTCTCCTGACCTTTGACTTTGGACCCTGTTTTCCCCCTCGTCTCACGTCTCTGTACCACTTTTGCCCGATACTGTTGCCGACTTTGGACTGCCCCCGGTTACCCCCTTGTCTAAACGCCTCTGTACCTCGTTGCCCGAAACTGTTGCTGGACTTTGGACCGCCTGACTTCTTTTGTTTGTTGGTGTCTGTTTGTCCGTCTGTTTTTCACACTTATAACAGTGCAGCTATCAGTCTTTGGTTGGGGCCGGCCTGTTAAGGAGTCGGGTTCCCCAAAAGACAGGACAGGGGCCAGTATCGAGAGTCGGGCCCCAAACTTGTCTGTGTGTGTGTCCCTGACTGTCCCTGACATTATAGCAGGCCCATACTCAAAACCTTCTCACCTGGGGTTCAGTATGAGTACCCGATCTGTGGGTCTCGGACCGCTGGATGAGTTAACCACGCAAATTCCAGGGCATGGCGGGCTTATGTCCCAAGATCTCACTCCGACGGGATGCCATTGTCTACTCTGCCTCCTGATCCAGTCGTCCCGTTTAGTATCCGTGCCCTCTCCCGGGTTTGTGGTCAAGGGTTTGTACAGCACAAACCAAACCTGCGACTTCCTGACTGTTTCGAGGGAAACCCTGATAAGTTTCGGACCTTCAGGGAATCCTGTCGCCTATTTTTTCGGTTCAAACCATTTTTCCTCAGAGGCTGAAAAAGTTGGGCCATGGCGGGGTCCCTCCTCAGGGTCCACCTCGGGTTTTGGGCATTGAGCATGCCTCCTGAGGCCCCTGAGTGGAGATCGGTGGACAAAATTTTCTTACTTTGGGCCATATTTATGATGACCCTAACCGGGCAGCGTTGGGGGAAAACTCATCTCTTATCCATCCAGCAGGGTCACCCGCACTGCTGAGGAGTACTGCTCTGAATTCCGCCAATGGAGTCGGCAATTGGGTGGCCTGATCCACCTCTGAAAAACCCTCTTCAGAAGGGGGCTGTCTGAAGCTGGGGAGGATGCGATGGTCAGTTCATCCTACTCCAGAGACCTTGGGGGAAATTTTATGACCTTAGCGTATCTATCGACAGAAGGTTTGAGAGAAAGACGCAAGGAAAAAGATGGGCGGTTTTTCTGGGAAAGTTTAGATCGAAGTCCCCTGTTAATTTTTCTCCACTATGTCTGCTAAAAACCCTCCTCTTCCACTCTTTTCACCATCTCCTGCTGCGGGGGCTGGGAGAAGGGAACCCATGGTGTTGGGCTCCGCATCGGTGGCTATCAGGAGGAAACACGAGCGGACAATGCCTTGTGTTTCTACTGTGGGGAGTCCGGCCATGTCCTGAGGAGCTGCCCGACCCGGCCTAAGTCACTGTGGGAGATTGGCAAACGCCTGAAGGGACAGCAAGAAGGATAATCGGCGTACAGGTACCCCTTAATTGGGATAACAAGATTTCTTTGCCGGAAACCCTTAATTTCCGGGCCAAGAGTTTTGTGTGTCAAGCTATGATCGATTCAGGAGCAGTCTGTTAGTTTCATTAGTTGAACTGTGGCCCAAGCCTTAAAGGGTAGAGCTATCCCGTTATGTTCCCCCTTTTGGGTTTTTCAGGTGCTGACTCTACCCCTTAGTGAGGGAAGAATAGAATACCGCACCACTGAAATTACGTTGAATGTTGGGTGCCTGCATTCCGAACAATTTTTTTTTTTTTGTAATGGAGAGACTTTACTACTGACAATATTTTGGCTTACCATGGTTACGCCTTCATAATCGGTGCTTGACTGGAGGACGGGCTGAGTTGGTAAATGGGGGATCATGTGGTCCTCATTTGAAGATGTACAGTCCTTGGTGTGTTCTATAAATGATGATTATAACTATGCCCGATTTCGTCTCTGATTTTGAAGATGTCCTTGATGAGTCCGTTGCGGACACCCTCCCGCCGAAATCGGCCAATGATTGCGCTATAGACCTGGTTTCCCGGGGGGGCCAAGCTGCCTAAGGGTCGTATTTTCAACTTATCTACCCCGGAACGGGAATCTATGCGTCAATATATCAAGGAAAACCTAAAAAAAAGGTCACATACGACCATCCACCTCGCTGGTGGTGCTGGGTTTTTTCTTTGTCGAGAAAAAAGAGGGAAAGGCCTCCGTCCCTGTATTGACTACGGGGAGTTTAAATAAGATCACTATTAAAAACCAGCATCCACTTCCCCTGATCCCGGATCTTTTTAGCCAGGTGGTCGGTGCCCGATGGTTTTCCAAAATTGATCTCCGTGGGCATACAACCTAATCCGGATCAGGAAGGGGGACGAATGGAAGACGGCCTTTAATACACCTGAGGGGCACTTCGAATACCTAGTCATGCCGTTTTGTCTTTGTAATGCCCCAGCCGTCTTCCAACAATTGTTAATAAACATCTTTAGAGACCCCCTGGTGTTTTTGTTATTGTGTACTTAGGTGACATTCCTCATCTTTTCCCGAATTATGATACTCATGGGAATCATGTAAGGGAGGTCCTCTCCAGGTTACGTCAAAATTTCAATTATGCGCCAAACTGTCAAAAATGTCTGTTCGGAGTCCAGGAGATGGGTTCTTGGGGTACATAATTAGTCCCTAGTGCTATAAGTATGGCCCCAAAAAGGTTTCGGCCATCACACAGTGGGTGAGACCTAACTACCTGAAGGGATCCAACGTTTTTTATCCAACGTTTTTAGGTTTTGCCAATTACTACCCGCAATTTTTATCAAGAATTTCTCTTGTTTGTTAAACCCCTCACTGACCTTACTAAGAAAGGGGCGGACCCCACCTCCTGGACACCTGAGGCCGAACAGGCATTCTCTACCTTGAGATAGGGTTTCACTTCTGAAACCTGTCTTGGTCCACCTAGACCCTGAACAACCTTTTGTCGTAAGGGTGACGCATCTGAAACAGGGGTGGGAGCCGTCCTGTCCCAGGGAACTGAACCTTATACTAATCTTCCGGCCCATTGCCTTCTTCTCCAAAAGTTCTCCCCCGCGGAGGTCAACTACGATATTGGTAACCGGGAAATGCTAGCCATAAAATGGGCTTTTGAAGAGTGGAGGCACCTTCTGGGGGGGGCCAGACATCGGGTTTGACTGTTTCTTACAGACCATAAAAATCTTTTGTATCTTGATAATGCTAAACGGTTGAAGCCCCGCCAGGCACGATGGCTCGGGTTTTTTACTAGGTTTCAATTTTGTGGTGACCTATCGTCCAGGGGCAAAAAAAACGTTAAGGCTGACGCCTTGTCCCGAAGCTTTGGATAAGTGACATCTCGGAGAAGGAACCCGAAAATATCCTCGCTCTGGGAGTGGTTGTTGCTACCCTACCACTGACTTAGTCTCCACATTGCGAACTCTCAAGGCTTGGCCCCTCCCAGTATCCCCCCCCCCGAAAACTCTTTGTTCCATGTCCTCTCTGGTTGAAAATCTTGGAGGAGGTCCACGCCTCAGGTCTGTCTGGGCGTCCTGGGCATCGCGGGCACCGGATACCTCCTGTCCGTACCTATTGGTGGCCCTCGTGGCAGCGGATGTCAGGGAATTTTGTTACTGCTTGTGAGACTTGTGCCAGGGCTAAGGTACCCCGGCAACTTCCTGAAGGATTATTGCACCCTCTGCCGTTGCCCAATAGACCCTGGTCCCACATATCTATGGATTTTATTACCGACCTTCCCCTTTCTAAGAGTAAGTCGGTAATTTGGGTGGTGGTGGACCGATTCTCTAAAATGTGTCATCTTATTGCTCTAGAGACATTTCCATCAGCCAAAACCCCGCCCATTTATTTGTTCGTCATATACTGAGACTTCATGGTATTCCTTCCAGTATTGTGTCTGATAGAGGGGTACAGTTTGTGTCAGGGTTCTGGAGGGTGTTTTGTGGTAAATTAGGCATCTCTTTGTCCTTCTCCTCTGCCTTCCACCCTGAGACTAATGGGCAGACTGAAAGACTTAATCAGTCACTTTAAAAAATATCTTAGATGTTATGTTTCGGAGTGTCAGGAGAGTGGAAATGAGTTTTTGCTTATGGCCGAGTTTGCTCTTAACCCAATCACAAAAATTCCTCAACCCGATTTTCTCCGTTTTACTGTAATTACGGCTTTCACCCAGGATACTCCCTGCAACAGGTTGCGAATCTAAGTTCTCTTTCCCTAAAAACCGCCATCAAGCGACTGTGCACAGTCTGGGGTGGAGTCGCGAGACTCTAGAAAAAGCCCAAGCTCAGCAAATCAATTACGCTAATAAAAAACGCCGACCTGGACCTGAATATGCTGTCGGTGACTAGGTATGGCTCTCGACAAAAATTTTCCGCCTTCGGGTCTGTCTACTAAGTTCGCGCCCCGGTTTATTGGTCCCTTTGTTATCTCTGAAATTGTTAACCCGGGATCTTTTAGATTACCCTTCCGAATTCCCTCCGCATTCATCCTGTGTTTCACAAATCTTTAACTTAAAAGGTACATTCCTGCTTGATCGGTCTCAACCCTCCCCGCCCTGTGTTATACAAAGGTAGTTGAAAAAAATTTGATGCGTATAAATTTTTCTCCGCAGAGTCAGACGCTATCAAACCTAGTTCAACTGGAAAGTGGGATGTCCAGAGGACAGGTATGGGGACAGCTAGGACTTGCACGCCCCAGACTGTGGAAAGTTCCACCAAGCTAACCCCTCCCAAACCAGGGGGACTAAGGAGGGTCCCTTTGGCCCCTATAGGGGGGGTACTGTCACTTTGTGTCATCTGCTTGGTCATCGGCGAAGGCCGCTGCGACATAACTGGCCTTACTTTTTTGTGTGAACACTGTCTTCCTTCTGGGACTCTAATTGAATCCTGGCCAACGCCCGTGGCCAGGAAAATTTCCAGCACTCTCTGGGTTAATCTTCACTCTCAGTGATTGACAGATTCTGCTTCCTATCACCTCGGCTCTCTTTCCTCCCCTTTCCCAAATTTTTAGCCACACTTCCTTCTATCTTTGGGCCCGCTATAGGTTTTTTCCCTGTAGTTCGCCGTATTTGCTTCCTTGTTCTATGCTCTCCCTGACCTTTGGCTTTGGACCCTGGTTTTCCCCTCTGTCCTCACGTCTCTGTACCACGTTGCCCGTACTGTTGCCGACTTTGGACTGCCCCGGTTACCCCCTTGTTCCCCGCCTCTGTACCTCGTTGGCCGAACTGTTGCTGACTTTGGACCGCCTGACTACTCTTTTGTTTGGTGTCTGTTTTGTCCCGTCTGTTGTCACACTTATAACAGTGCAGCTATCCCGTCTTCTGGTTTTGGGGGCCGGCCTGTTAAGGGGTGGTGCCCCAAACGGCAGGGACAGGGGCTGGGATCAGAGTCAGGGCCCACTTGTCTGTGTGTGTGTCCCTGACCAGTCCCTGACACCACTGTTCTCTATGAGAGCAGTGGATTATCGTAATGACTCCGACGGATTGGCGCCGTACTGCAGCGCAAATCGGGCGCGGAGTGCGGCGCCAATCCGTGCCCAAATAAGCCGTGTGAACGAGGCCTTTCAATGTGGAGCGCAGAAATGCCTATGTTGTAAAAATATATGCACTACTGATCACATAACATCAGTATATACTAAAACCACCTTTCCAATCAAATATGATCTCAATTGTAAGAGCTCTTTTGTTATTTATGTGATTGAATGTCAATGTCCGCTGCAATATGTAGGTCGAACAACTTGCCCGCTTCATGTTCGGCTCAGTGGGCACCGAGCGGGTGTAAAAAGAGGTGACATGCTTCAGAGCGTAGCTCGTCACTTCAAAGAATTTCATAAACAGGATTTTTCAACATTAAAAATTACTCCCATTGATTCAATTCCTGAAAACAAACCCAATAGATTTCAATCCAAAAAACCGAAGAGATGGTTCTGGAAGTACAAACTCCAGACCTTTGCATCCAAAGGGTCTCAATGATGTGGTAAACTTATTAGATAGTATCATCATTTGTCCAAATAAGTATCATACCCAAATGGAAACATGTTTCACCATACCGGTATCTTTTATATACATACAAATAATCACTAAACTATCATTTTTCTCTATACATTGAGCAAGAGACGGCTCATATTTTGAACTACACCTAGTTTAACTAATTTCCCATCTACTCGGGGGTAACATAGGCTTTTGTAAAGGGTTTGACAACCTCCAACTAACACTCATACTCATAAGTCTATTTAAATTGTCCCGCTTCATTTCTCAACTTCTGTTTTGGGGGATTCAAAACTGCCACGCAGTTCTTCCCTTATGTTAAACTCCATAGACAGGAGCTTGTAATTTACATAGTTACATAGTTAGTACGGTTGAAAGAAGACACATGTTCATCAAGTTCAACCAAGGGTGGGGAAAATGTGGGTGAGGAGAGAGACAAGGACATTAAGCCAGCCTCACCACTGGTTAATGCCCTGAAACCCAAAAGGCAAAGAACCAACTGCTCCCGGGAGACCCCATCTCTGACCCCAGAGCTACCACCAGCCAGGATCCAGAAATTTTTCATAGCTACATCACATTAATAATTCTTTAGTTCCAGATGGGTTTTCTAAGTCTTTCTTGAAACTCTCTACAGTTCCTGCTGTGACCAGCTCCTCAGGCGGCTATTCCACAGATTCACAGTTCTCACAGTGAAGAACACTCTTCTCCTCTGAAGATTGAATCCTTTTTTCTCTAGTCGAAGGGCATGTCCCCTTGTCTTTTTTAGGGGGCTTCACTTGAAATAATTTTTCCCCATACTTTTTGTAAGAAACCCTTTATATATTTATATTAATTAATCATGTCCCCCGAAGCCGTCTTTTCTCAAGGACTGAATATGTTTCAATTCTACTAACCTCTCCTCATAACTAAGATGCTCCATTCCCCTTATAAGTTTGGTTGCTCGTCTTTGTACTCTCTCTAGCTCTCTCAATTGGCTCTCTCAAATTTTGTGGTACTTCTTATTGACCAATGTTTTGTACAGTAACCCTAGCCGCGGGATTTATTGGTGTATTCAAATCTCCGGCGTTTATTCATATTGTCCGCTTCTTTTCTTAACTTCTGATTGGAGGATTCAAAATTGTCACGTAGGTTTGTTTTTTTTTTTTTTTTTCCCCTATGTTAAACTCCATAGACAGGAGCTCAAAATTCGATTGGCTCTTACAAATCTTGTGCTCACTTCTCATTGGTCAGTGCTCTGTACAGCTACCTCAGCTGCAGGATCTAACGGTGTATTCAAATCTCCGGCATTCTCTTAGTCCAGTTTTTAGTGGATTTTCCATAACTGCTGTTTACTCCTTTTCTTATGTTAAATTGTATAGAAAATAGTTCACATTCCGATTGGTTTGTTCTATTTCTACTGGTTTCAAGTTTTACAACACTCCAGCTATGTCGGAGTAATAATCATCATTCACTAGTATGCTTGTTTACACCACCGATTTGTAGTTTACTACTTATAATTCAATTGGTTACAATTTTTATTTAGATT
The DNA here is from genome assembly GCA_025379985.1 of Phyllomedusa bahiana. Lineage (NCBI taxonomy): Eukaryota > Metazoa > Chordata > Amphibia > Anura > Hylidae > Phyllomedusa > Phyllomedusa bahiana. The sequence goes on along the minus strand of JAODAL010044866.1, from coordinate 9,639 downwards.
TTTTTCTAGTTTATACTCTATTTATCTAGTTATATTTTGCTTGGTGGTATTTTTCAAATCTAAATTGCCACTTGTCTACCACTATATATCAACAAACATCGTTTTTATTTGGCACAACACATATTTATCATGTATACGTCTAATATACACACATAAGACACTTTTTTCATATTTAATATACATATTTTATTATTCTTATAGTGATAATACACTAAAAAGAGTCACCAACCATAATAATTCGTCATCTGTATTTGATAAAAAGAGTTAGAATTTATGTACTATTTTAACAATGCCGGCTTTAGGACCATGTTGCTTTTGGATGCGCTCATGTCTATCTCATAGCCGGGATGACACTTGATTGACATCTCACTGGTTCAGTGAAGATCCAGAGGTACTTTGATTGACGTCTAGTAGAACCTGTTAAGAAAGTCTAGATCCTTTAAAAGACAGCACTATGTTGTATGAGATTATATTGCCTCTGATGAAGCGCTTTGTGTAGCGCGAAACGCGTTAGGTTTTTATCTGTTGTTTTTTAATCGTGCGAAGGATAACTCCTCTGCATGCTTTTTAAAATAAATCGGATAACTTTTAAATAATTTCGCCTGCATCATTGGCGTTCTTTAGAGATATACACGTGCGCCGGATCCATCATTTTTTTTTCTATATTTCTAGATAGATAGATATGGTATAGATAGATAGATAGATAGATAGATATGGGATAGATAGATAGATAGATAGATAGATAGATAGATATGAGATAGATAGATAGATAGATAGATAGATAGATAGATATGAGATAGATAAATAGATAGATAGATATGAGATAGATATGAGATAGATAGATAGATAGATATGAGATAGATAGATAGATATGAGATAGATAGATATGAGAGAGATAGATAGATATGAGAGAGATAGATAGATAGATAGATATGAGAGAGATAGATAGATAGATATGAGAGAGATAGATAGATAGATATAAGGTAGAAAGATATGAGATAGATAGATAGCGATAAAAATTGCGGGACTTGCGGCGCTCTCGGAGGATAAATCAGTATGTATAACAAGTCTTCCTTTTCAGGGTATTTATTGTTTAAAAGAGAGGATTACTCTCATAAAAAACTAAAAACACAACACTTAACGCGTTTCACATGGTATACCCATGCTTCATCAGAAGTATAAGTTGGAATGGTCATTTTGGCGGGTTTTTATAATAGATTATTTTACATGGTAAAGTATTTAACCAATCCCTTATCCTCTTTCTTATTTAAATTAAAACAAAGACTTCTACTGGATCTGGGCAACAATCAATTAGATGTTATAGAGTTACCACACTGAAAAAGTTCCTGGTTTCCACATGTGGGCTACGTTTGATCTAAACACAAAACATATGCCGTATTCCTTCCTGATCACGTTCGTAATACGTTCTTCACTTGCTCCACTCAACTAATTAGGGAATGGTTCTAGTTTGTTTAATCTATTCTCATGTACATATGTACGTGTTTTGATGTTAATTGTGGTATGCTGGGATTCCTCTTTTACCCCAGGTGTGTGGGGTTTTTTTTTTGTTTTTTTAAACTGACACCTTCCTGCAGCAATGTAAAAGGCCAGTTCTCGATCTACTTGATCTCAGTATCATGGTGAGATATACTAGAGATATACTAGATGTCTATTCCTAGTATGTGTGTATACTACTTCCGAAAATCCTGTATATACATTCAATTACACATGTTTTGCCAAAAATAAATATTAAAAAGACTTATAAATTGTCCTCTTTTCTTTCTTAATTGAAAGTTGTATAGTCTTGCAGAATAAATATATTATATCAGAATTATGTTAATATTAATTACTACATGGACTAAAATCTAAAATAGATAAAAATTATAGATAAAAATTATTCCTGTTTACAAACAAAAATTAGCACCGTATTAACTATTTCATTCAATCCTTGTGGTTGAACAGTTTTCAAAGTGTACATCCAATACAATTCCCTTTTTTGGAGTTGCTGGAACCTATTGGAACAATCTTCTGATATTCTATCTATCAGTGGGCATATAGTGCGCCCTACGTATTGAATATTGCAAGTACACTGGATTACGAATATATGCCCACTGAGAGTTAGGCTCAATGGACACAGATCAAGTGTAAAAAAAGGGGATATAAAACAGAGTGTGGCTAATCATTTTAAAGAGACACACAAACAGAATTTTGGAGATCTACAGATTACCCCTATAGATAGAATATCAGAAGATTGTTCCAATAGGTTCCAGCAACTCCATAAAAGGGAATTGTATTGGATGTACACTTTGAAAACTGTTCAACCACAAGGATTGAACGAAATAGTTGAATTAATACGGTGCTAATTTTTGTTTGTAAACAGGAATAATTTTTATCTATAATTTTTATCTATTTTAGATTTTAGTCCATGTAGTAATTAATATTAACATAATTCTGATATAATATATTTATTCTGTAAGACTATACAACTTTCAATTAAGAAAGAAAAGAGGACAATTTATAAGTCTTTTTAATATTTATTTTTGGCAAAACATGTGTAATTGAATGTATATACAGGATTTTCGGAAGTAGTATACACACATACTAGGAATAGACAACTAGTATATCTCTAATATATCTCACCATTATACTGACATTAAATAGATCGATAACAAGCCTTTTACATTGCCACAGAAACAAGCCTTTTACATTGCCAGAGGAAGGTGTCAGTATAAAAAAAAAAAAAAACCCACACACCTGGGGTAAAAGAGGAATCCCAGCATACCACGATTAACATCAAAACACGTACATATGTACATGGGAATAGATTAAACAAACTAGAACCATTCCCTAATTAGTTGAGTAGAACAAGTGAAGAACGTATTACGAACGTGATCAGGAAGGAATACGGCAAATGTTTTGTGTTTAGATCAAACGTAGCTCATATGTCGAAACCAGGAACGTTTTCAGTGTGGTAACTCTATAACATCTAATTGATTGTTGCCCAGATCCAGTAGAATTCTTTGTTATAAATTAAATAAGAAAGAGGATAAGGGATTGGTTAAATACTTTACCATTTGATTAATTATGTAAAAGAATCTATTATAAAAAACCACCAAAATGACCATTCAAACTTATACTTCTGATGAAGCATGGGTATACCATGTGAAACGCGTTAAGTGTTGTGTTTTTAGGGTTTTTTTTGAGAGTAATCCTCTCTTTTAAACAATAAATACCCTGAAAAGGAAGACTTGTGATACAGATTGATTGATCCTCCGGGAGCGTCGCAAGTCCCGCAATTTTTATTTGTATCGCTAATTTTTACAGTGAGAATTTCTACCCACGGGTCTGCGGACACAAGGAGAGCACTAAGGAGATAACATGTGCATTTAGAGAGTTGTGCCTCATTGTTTCGCACAACTCCTAGAGGTGAGCGCATATGATATTTACATATTACTGATAATTTGGACATACTTCACTATTGTGCGCTTTTCTCCCTTTTTCTCCCATATCTAGATAGATAGATAGATAGATAGATAGATAGATAGATGATAGGTAGGTAGGTAGATATGAGAAAGATAGATAGATAGATATGAGATAGATAGATAGATATGAGATAGATAGATATGAGATAGATAAATAGATGAAATAGATAGATAGATTGATAGATAGATATGAGATAGATAGATATGAGATAGATAGATAGATAGATAGATAGATAGATAGATATATATATATATAGATAGATATGAGATAGATAGATAGATAGATAGATAGATAGATAGATAGATAGATATGAGATAGATATGAGATAGATAGATAGATAGATAGATAGATAGATAGATAGATAGATAGATAGATATGAGATAGATAGATAGATATGAGATAGATAGATGGATATGAGATAGATAGATAGATAGATAGATAGATAGATAGATAGATATGAGATAGATATGAGATAGATAGATATTAGATAGATATGAGATAGATAGATAGATAGATAGAGCTATAGATAGATCATATCTATCTATCTCATATCTATCTTCTATCTCCTATACATCTCAGATCTATCTATCCATCTATCTCTCTATCTGTCTCATATCTGTCTCTCTAGGAGTAGTCCATTGTTCCCCATTATGACCCGCACATGACATACAATGGCTGCTGTGCCGCACACTCCTCTCCTGACACAGAATAGCGGGTGCGGGGCCGGGTGCTGGGTGCTTTGTGCGCCTGTTTCTCTGGAAACCATTTCTAAGGTATAAGCAGTAGATTTTGTTTTGCAGAGCATCAGTTAAGTGCTGATCCTTTATTTCTGGGTCAGGGAGAGCCGGGCACTTAATGAAGCTTCTCCTGCAGCCTCGCTCCGTGCGGGTGGAGGAGGCCCCTTCCCATTCTCACGTTTTCTGTCTGTCACAGATGCTCCCAGCTTTTCATGGCGCTAACAAGATTTTTTCCATTAGTTTTCTGCATTCTCTCGAGGTTTTCAGAGAATTATAAATAATTCCTAGGATAGAAATCTTTCTGTGTTATAACTTATTTGTATAGCACTGACATATTCTGTGGCGCGGTCCAAATATTGTCATCACTCACATGGGTCCCTCTCCTCAAAACTTCCTAATGATCCTATGAGTAACGTTACTTGGAGTGTGGGAGAGAACAGGAGCGTCCAGAGGAAGAAAGAGACACTGGGAGAAGATACAGACTCCAGGCAGAGGCTCAGACTGTCAGACAGGACCCCTGCCCTGCAGGGCAGCAGAAGCAACCACTGAGCCACCACGGGCCTCGTCCTCTCTGCTGCCCTCCTCTCCACTCTGCCTCTTCTCCTCAGTCCTCTTTCCTCTCCTCTCTATTTCTCTCTTCTCCTCTCCTCTATTCTCTTCTTCTCCTCTGTTCTTTCTTCTCATCTTCTCTTGCCTCTCCTCTCTATTTATCTCGTCTCCTCTATTCTCTTCTTCTCTTCCCCTCATGTCTTCTCTTTCCTCTCCTTTCTATTTCTCTCTTCTCTTCTCCTCTATTCTCTTCTTCTCCTCTTCTCTTTCCTCTCCTCTCTATTTTTCTCTTCTCCTCTATTATCTTCTTCTCCTCTTCTCCTCATGTCTTCTCTTTCCTCTCCTCTCTATTTCTCTCTTCTCCTCTATTCTCTTCTTCTCCTCTGTTCTCTTCTTCTCCTCTTCTCTTTCCTCTCCTCTCTATTTCTCACCTCCTCTATTATCTTCTTCTCCTCTTCTCCTCATGTCTTCTCTTTCCTCTCCTCTATTTCTCTCTTCTCCTCTATTCTCCTCTTCTCTGTTCTCTTCTTCTCCTCTTCTCTTTCCTCTCCTCTCTATTTCTCTCTTCTCTTCTCCTCTATTCTCTTCTTCTCCTCTTCTCCTCGTATCTTCAGTCTTCTCTTTCCTCTCTAATCTTCTCTTTTTCCACCTCTCTTTTCCTCTCTTATCTTTTCTCCTCCTCTTTTCCTCTCTTATTTCGCTTCTTCTCTTCTCCTCTACTCTCTTCTTCTCATCCTCTCTTTTATCCTCTCATCTCTTCTCTCCTCTCTTTTTTTCCCTCGCCTTTCTTCTCTGTTCTCACATCTCCACTCTTCTCCATAATCTATTCTATCGTCTCTTTCTTTTATTCTCTCTTCTCCTCTTATCTCTTCTCTCCTTTCCTCTTCTCTATTATATTCAATTCTCCCTTCTCCTCTCATCTCTTCTATTCTCTCCATAACTCTCTTTTCCTCTCCTCTCTCACCTTTTCTCTTCTTATCTCTTCTATCCGCTTTTCTCTTCTCCTCTACTCTCTTCTTCTCTTCTCATCCTCTCTTTTATCCTCTCATCTCTTCTTTCCTCTTTTTAAATTTCTTCTCATCTCTTCTCTTCTTCTCTTATCTTCTATCCTCTCCACTCTTCTTCCATAATCTTTTCTATTCTCTTTTCCTCTCCTCCCTCACCTTTTCTCTTCTTATCTCTTCCATCCCCTCATATATTCTCTTCTCATCTCCCCTTTGTTCCTCTCCTCTCTAATCTCTCTTTTCCTTTCTTCATCTCTCATCTCCTTTCTTCTATCCTCTCTTTTCTCTTCCTCCCCTCTATTCTATCCTCTTTTCTCTTATCTCGTATCTCTTCTCCTCTCATCTCTTCTATCCTCTTCTCTCCTGTCTACTCCTCTCCTCTTCTGTCTTCTTTTCTCCTTTTGTCTCTATTCTTCTCTTCTGTCCTTCCTCCGCTTTATTCTTTTTTTCTCTTCTTCTTTTCACCTCTCCTCTCTTCTCCATTTGTTCCTCTAATCTTTTTTTTTGTCTCTTATATCCTCTCTGTCTCTCTCTTCTTCTTCTTTTCACCCCTCTTGTCACTTTGCTCCTTATTTTCTCTCCCTTCTTTCTTGGTTCCCTGCCTTATATCTTCCTCTTTGGTCTTTTGGTCTCTTTGAATCCAGATCGAGCGGCGTGACGCCACTTCCAGCGTCTACTAGGCCCTAAGCCTAGCACAAGGAAACTCCTGATCTCTGTAACTGCAAACAAAGGTTTCTGTTCCAAATATCAAGTTCTGTTTTTATATCGTATTAAATACTTATTTCATGCAATAAAATGCAAATTAATAATTTAAAAAACAATCCACAAAAAAAGGAACCCAATAATGGTGGACTTCTGATTAACTAAATAGATATAAAAAAAAACTACTACCATCAGAAGAAAATATATTTATAAAATCATAATTTTTATTGATACAAAAAATTGAAATAAACATAACATAACAACATATTAAAAATACAAAAAAATGGGGGAAAGACAGTATTAAAAGGATAATATACTCAATTATACGTAGTAATAATATTATACATCTATGCTAACATGATCCAAATATACACAATATATAGAGAAAATGCATCAAAAAGTGTAATAATATATACAGATACTGCTTATATTGAATATACGTATAGGGAACATATATAAAGTGCAAGTGCAATAAATAGTGGATCCCTACTAATGAATCACAAAAATTTCATAGTAGAGTATACATGAATCGAGGCACATGATAGATAAAATCAAAACAGTGATAGTAATCTAACGATATTACCCAGGCTGATATCTGTCATGCAAGCTCCCTATGCGCGTTTCGCCACTGGTGTATATTTGGATCATGTTAGCATAGATGTATAATATTATTACTAAGTATAATTGAGTATATTATCCTTTTGATACTGTCTTTCCCCATTTTCTGTATTTTTAATATGTTGTTATGCTATCTTTATTTCAATTTTTTGTATTAATAAAAATTATGATTTTATAAATATTTTTCCTTCTGATTGTATTAGTTTTTTTAATAATTTAAAAATCTGACAATTGAATTCTCTGGATATTTTTTAGATTCTGGCTCTCACAGTTGAAGTTACCTACGATAAAAATCACAGTCTCCATTCTTTGTAGGTGGAAGAACATTCAAAATCGCCAGTGTATCCAATACTTATTTTCCCCACTATATGTCCTAAACTATTGATTCTAGAACGTAGATCTGGAATTTCTAATTTCTCGGACCTCCTATTTCTTTGATATAAATCATTTAATTGTAAAGTTCTCCAATCACTTCAAAGTTTTATCTAATTAGATAGAGATCTGGACAAATTAACTTCACAATATGCCTTCATAGGGATATGAGTTCCTTATACTCTTATGGTCTCAAATTCCCACCATAGACAAAGAGTGACATGAAGGTAATGCACCGCTCCTGCTTTCTCTGTAATGCGGCCGCACGCTGTGTGCATCTTCTATGCCTGCGCGGCCGGATTAAAGCGGACGAGCAGAGAAGATGCCGACCGCCCGGACTAAAGTCACCGGGCGGTCGGCATCAGGTTTAGCCGGCGCCGCGGACCGGTGGTTGGGGACCCCTGGGTTAAAGTACAAAATGATCTTTAATGCTTATGGATTATTTGCACAATCTTCTCTCAGATCTGATAAATCAATTCCCCAAAATACATGAAAGACCAAGTAAATGTGCAAATAATTTACATTACTTATCCTGTATTGATCCTGAGTTACATCTTGTATTATCCTCCAGAACTGCACTCACTATTCTGCTGGTGCCTTCACTGCGTACATACATTACTTATCCTGTACTGATCCTGAGTTACATCCTGTATTATCCTCCAGAGCTGCACTCACTATTCTGCTGGTGCAGTCACTGTGTACATACATTACTTATCCTGTACTGATCCTGAGTTACATCTGTATTATTCCTCACAGAGCTGCACTCCCCTATTCTGCTGGTGCAGTTCACTGTGTACATACATTACTTTTCCTGTACTGATCCTGAGTTACATCCTGTATTATACTCCAGAGCTGTGCTCACTATTCTGTGGTGCAGTCACTGTACATACATTACTTATCTCTGTACTGATTCTGAGTTAATCCTGTATTATACTCCCGAGTTTCACTCACTATTCTGTGGTGCAGTCACTGTGTACATACATTACTTATCCTGTATGACCCTAAGTTACACCCTGTATTATCCCCCAGACTGCACTACTTTCTGTGGTGCGTCATTTAATACATTATTTCCTGTATGATCCTGAGTTACTTTGTATTATCTCCAGGCTCATATATTCTGCTGGTGCAGCACTGTGTAATACATTACTTATCCTGTACTGACCTGGTTACACCTTTTTCCTCCAAGCTGAATCACTATTTGCTGGTGCACCTGTCATACATTTTTTTCCCTGTACTGATTGAGTTACATCCTGTATTACCCTCCAAAAATGCACCATTTTGCGGGTGCAGTAATTACAAAATTTTATTTATCCGTATGTCCTGAGTTAATCCTGTATTATACCCCAGGCGCGCTCACTATTTGCTGGTCAGTAATGTTACATACATTTTTTCCCGTATACCGGGTTCATCTGTTTTTTTTTTATTAAAATTTTAAAAAAATAAAAATAAATAAATACAAAACTTCCCCGAAAAAGCTGAAGCCAAAAAAAACAGGACAAGACCCCTCACGGTTTTACTATCACCGGGCCAGACCAACATTTCCCGCCCCCCAAACCAACTTTTACAATTTTACATAGTTAATACAATATATAATTAAACCAAGTGCCTGGCCCCGGTTGATACAAAGAAAAAAAAGAAAAAAAATAAAAACAAAACACCGCCCCCACAATTTTTTCTTTTTTTTTTTCATTTTTGTTTTTCTTTTTTTTTTGGCCTGAACTGACCCCCCTTCCCATGCCCCCCCCGCCTGTTGACGGACGTCCCTGAATCAGTCCCGTTTTTTTTGGGCTTTTTTTCCCCCAAAAGTCCCAAAGGTCTAAAGTCCCCTAAACCCCCAAGACCCTCCCCCTTTTCCCCCCCCAACCTAACTCTAAAAACCAATCCCAACATTTTTAATATACAAAAATACAAAAAATACAAACTACAAGAATAATTCTATACAATTAAACAAACACAACCAGATTTCAGACACCCCAAAAGCCCAAAATTCGGCGTGCAAGCCCCATTCCTCACACGTCACCAAACAAAACAAAAATCTTCAGTGCGAATCAGCCCCCCCACCCGGAAGGGAGCGACAAGCTAGGGGAGCCAAAAGGCAAAAAAACCCCTCCCAAAGGAAAGAGCTCTACCTGCCCCCGACCTCTGTACTCCCGAGAGGCACCCCCGGCACCTGG
>JAODAL010044865.1:0-32479 GCA_025379985.1 Phyllomedusa bahiana | reverse complement strand
CTTACTAAAATGCAGGGGAAGGGCTGCCGGGGCTGAAGGTTTCTTTTACTGAAGAACTATTTTTATAAAGCATTTTTGTGGGGTGTCTCAGCTGTCTCAGAGACTGCTTCCCCTTAATTGTTCTATTTCTGATTTTTGGGGTATTGGATCTGAAGTCCAGTGTGCGTCCACTGCTCTGCATATACATTTTAATGCTATCTGCTTACAGCACATTGAATATCCAAGGTGATCTAATCTGTTCCTGTGTATTAAATTTAATGAAACAGCGTTTTTACAATACAAATACCACTTCAGTTTTGGCTGGTCAATTCTTTTGCGCAATTTACATTCCAGGGGTTAAAAAAGCTTTGTTCAGCTGCTGTGGTGACTAAAAGAAACCGTTTATTTCACCGCCAGAAAATCATTTTCCGGGTAGCATAATTCACAAGCGAAAGGTTAATTACAAGTTTCCCTTTTTTGTGTAGCGTAAAAAACCCCAAATTTGTAACACGCTACAAAGCTGCTAGTTTGTGTTGTTCAATTCTTTGCGAAATTTTACATCCAAGGGGTTAATTAAGCGTTGTTCTGCTGCTGTGGTGACTAAAATAAACCGTTTATTTCACCGCCAAAAAGACATTTTTCCTGTAGCATAATTCACAAGCGAAGGTTAATTACAAATTTTCCTCTTTTTGTGTAGCGTAAAAAACACGCCATTGTAACACGCTACAAATCTGCTAGTTTGGGGTTGCTCAATTCTTTGGCGCAATTTACATCCAGGGGTTAATTAAGCGTTGTCCTGCTGCTGTGGTGACCAAAATAAACCGTTTATTTCACCGCCAAAAAAGAAATTTTTCCTGTAGCATAATTCACAAGCGACGGTTAATTACAAATTTTCCTCTTTTTGTGTAGCGTAAAAAGCACGGCATTATAACACGCTACAATGCTGCTAGTTTGTGGTTGCTCAATTCTTTGGCGCAATTTACATCCAAGGGTTAATTAAGCGTTGTTCTGCTGCTGTGGTGACAAAAATATACCGTTTTTTTTCACCGCCAAAAAAGACATTTTTCCTGTAAAATTAAATTCACAAGCGAAGGTTAATTACAAATTTTCCTTTTGGTAGCGAAAAAACACCCCCATTGTAACCGCAAAAAACGCTATTTGGGGTTGTAAATTCTTTGGCAAAATTTTACATCCAAGGTTTAAATTTAAAGCATTGTTCCTAACTAAAAAAACCCCTTTTTTTCACGCCAAAAAAGACATTTTTCTTACATAATTCCAACAAAGGGGTTAATTACAAGTTTCCCTTTTTTGTGTAGCGTAAAAAACCCCCATTGAACACCTCAAAAGTGCTATTTGTGGTTGTCAATTCTTTGCCGCAATTTACCCGGGGTTAACTAAGTGTTTTTCGCAGTTTACTCAGAAAAAGAAATTTTAAAATTTTAAACCGCCACAGAAAAAAACTGTAGCATAATTCTATCCGAAGGTAATTAAGCCTGTTTGTGCTTTTATATTCAGTAAAATAAAAGGAGTTTTTAAACGGCACATACAAGTAAATTTTTTCCCCTGCCCATTTGGGGAGCGAATTTTTATATCCAAAGGGGGTTACCCAACTTCTATGGTTTCATTTGAGTCAATACGGGTTGTATTTTCATATACAGAATCTTATCAAACAGTGTCTGACATTTAAACAAACAGTATTTTAGACAAGAGGGGGGAGGCTTTTCACCTGCAGTGGCAGAGGCACAAACACCCAGGCCCGGGTCGCGCCGCAAGGGCCGCGAGGGCCCTTCGGGAGGCCACAACTGCGCTGCATCTGCGGCCGTTGCTGTCAGCAACCCAAGGGGTTCTTGTTTGGGTTTACTAGGAACCCTCTTCCCTCCCAGATGACATTGACAACCCCGCCAAGAGTCGGGGGGAACGCACACAACCCCTTATTTTGGGATGGCCCCCGGAGCGGGGCACGACCCTCACCTGTCCTCAGCCCGCCTCTGTCCCCTCCGTTCCCCCACCAGAGTCTACTATTTCGGGCTCACGCCACATATAGCGAGGATGAAAAATTTTTGGGGGGCAGTCAGCCTACTTGGCAGCGAAAAATGGGGCCAATATCCCTGTTCTTGCAGTAGGCGGAAAATTAGATGTGGAGATGGCATGGGAGGTCAGTTGTGAGGGGGTCAGCTCGGCATACCAAGCCCGGGTGATGAGGACAGCAGTGACGATGAAAACAAATAAATGATATGTAACCGACCGCATTTTGGGAGCCGGGTGGGGAAAGGGGTTTCCCACATCGTCAGAGAAGGGGGCGTCAGCTTGCCGTCAGGCACACGCACCCGCAATGGGTGTGGGGCCCATGATCGCGGAAGCAGCAGTTTGAGGTCGGGAGCCAGGGGCCACGGGTAAAAAACCTCTTCCGGGTCCAAGAAAGTAGCGGCAAGGGCTCAGCGAGGCGGGGCGGCATTAGTCACTCAGTGGGGATTTTTGGGCGGAAAAAACCGTATCGGCGGTGGGGGCATTTCTTTGCTAAACCGTAGGAGCCGAATAGGGGTATATGTAAATCTGTGGAGAAATGAAGCGGGGCCGGAGCTAACTTTGGGCACCAGGGCCCTGCGTCAAAAAAGCAGCATCACCACCGGGGGCCTGGAGGGGCTGGCTCAATGTGGTGGTTAGAGATGGGCAAATTTTCTAAAAAATTTCGATTCGGTCACTTCCCCTTTCCGACAAAATTCGTTTGTTCCAATTACTTGGCATGAATCCTTTAAAAAGCACTATTAAAAGGCTCACAACCTGTAAATTTTTGTGCCATGCAAACTATGCAGGGGGAGCTTGGTTTTTGGTCTTCATACAATTTGGTTTTAGTATGACCCAGATGACTGCCGCCCTTTTAAATCGTTCACATAAAATTCCCTGGCACTTAAAGGGCAAAACTGACCAAAAAATCAAGCGGGAATGTAGCCTGAAAAACTTTCCACGAAAGCTGAAAAAAACAAGCGAGAGCTCAGGGGCAACATTATGACGGAGTTGGAGTTGACGGCGGCAGCCACAGCAGCATGAGGTCGGCAGTGGCACATTGACATTCTGGAGGTGGGAAAAAACCCGGGGAAACCACAGAGTGCACAATGACTGGAAACGGAGGTCACGGCGGCGCAGTTTTGAGGTCAGGGGAGTGGGACAATGACTTTTTTTGGAGCGGCAAAAACAGTATTTTGGCCCCAGATGGGACAAAACAAGTTGGAGGTCAGGCGGCAACCACAGCGCATGGGTCAGGCATGGCACAATGACATTCTGGAGGTGGGGAAAACCAGGAACCCCCAAAGGGGACAATGCTGAGAGCGGAAGGGCACCGGCAGCATATGAGGCAGGCAGGGGACAATGGGCATTCTGGAGCGGAAACGATTTAGGGGCCCCGAGGGCACAATGATACAGTGTGGAGGTCACGGGCAGAGCATATGAGATCGGGAGTGGCCAATGAATTCTGGGGGCGCAAAACATATTAGGCCACAAGTGGCACAATCACACAGTGGGGGTCACGGGGGGCACGTTAATCAGGGAGTGGCACAATTACATTCTGGAGGGGGCAAACAGTATTGGGGCCCCAAGTGGCCAATACACAGGTGGAGGTCCGGGGGGCAGCAGTATGAGATCGGCAGTGGCACAATGACATTGGAGGCGGCTAAAAAGTATTAGGCCACAGATGGCCAACCCCACATGTGAGGGCCGGCGGCAGCGTATGAGATCAGGGGTGGCACAATGACATTTGGGGGCGGCAAAACAAGGAAAGCCACAGAAGGCACAATGAGAGAGCGGAGGGCACGGCGGCAGCCAAAAGAAATCAGGCGTGGCCAAGCACATGTGGAGGGCACGGGGAAGTCCGTGCAGCATGAGGTCAGAAGGGCACAATGACATTTGGGGTGGCAAAACGGGGGAAGCCACAGAGTGGCACAATGACTGAGAGCGGGGGTCCGGGGGGCGCACCCTAGGTCAGGGGGGACAAGACATTTGGAGCGGAAAAACAGTATTAGGCCAGAGTGGGACAAAAACACGTGTGGAGGGAGACAGAGCAAAAAATAGATCAGGGAGTGGCAAATTTACAATCTGGGGGTGGGGAAAACAGGGGAACCCCCAAAAATGGCACAATATATAACCGGTGCCCTACACATTTGGGATATGGACAGACTTGTGGGGGCTGAGATGGTGTGGTGGTGGGGAGGGGGAGGCGGAAATTGGGGGCAGGTGCAGCAGTTTGACAACGTGGGGGAGAAAGCGGCATCTCCTGTCCAAGTTGTTTGGTGTGCCTGGCGGAAGCACATTCACCCAGTGGCCGTAAAGGACATGTTTTGGCCCTGACCGTAGTTACAGCTCCAGACGTCCCTGCTCCCGGGCCCACCTTGGAACAAACCGATAACTCAAGGACTGACCCACCTTCTGTTCTACATATTTATAAGTGCTGGAAACTAGCCTTTTTGGGAAAAGAAATTACGGCTTGGAACCTCCATCTCGCTCGGCACAAGCCATTATTCTCTGAACGGTGCAGAGTCCACCATTTGGAAAGGGAGGGACTGCAGTAAACCCAAAAACTTGGACAGGAGCACGGTCAGCTGCTGCACCTTAGGATGGGTTGTCGCATACTGTTGTTCTCTTTGCAATCGCCTTGCTGAACGACGCTGCGCCATGAGTAGCGAGAGCAGGAGCATCTGGACCGGGAGATGATGTCAAAGAGAAACAGCTCCCTTCTGCAGAGGTGGTGGAGCCTTGACTGGCTGCAATGGCATGCTAAGGCACTGGAGGAGCCGAATATGGGTATATGTAGAATCTGTGGGCAGAAAGTGAAGCGGGGCCAGGGAGCTAACGTTGGCACCACGGGCCCTGCGTCAACACATGCAGCGTCACCATCCGGTTGGGCCCGGGAGAAACGTGGCTCAGAATGTGGTGGTCCATCCTGCCGCCGCCGCAGCAACAGCAGCAGCAGCGCCCGTGGCACGCATGCCATTGGCAGCCAGTCAAGGCTCCACCACCTCGCAGAAGGGAGCTTTTCTCCTTTGACATCATCTCCCGGTCCAGATGCTCCTGCTCCTCGCTACTCCATGGCGCCAGCAGTCTTCAGCGAGGCATTGCAAAGAGACAACAGTAAAGCGTCCAACCATCCTAAGGTGCAGCAGCGACCCCTTTCTCCTGTCCAAGTGTTTGTATTGCAGTCCCTCCCTTTCCAAATGGTGGACTCTGCACCATTCACAGAACAAATGGCTTGTGCCGAGCCAGATGGAGAGTTCCAAGCCGTAATTTCTTTTCCAAAAAAAGGCATTACCAGCACTTCATAAATTATGTAAACCAAAAGGGGTGGGTACCCCCTTTGACTTTCGTTTTGTTCCAAGGTGCCGGCAGCGCGGACGTCGGAGCTGAAACAAAGGGTAAAGGGCCGGGTACAGGTCCTTTACGGCCCACGGGGTAATTGTTTCCAGCCCAGCACCCCAAACAACTTGGACGGGAGACCCCCGTTTCCCCCAGTTGCCCAAAACTGCTGCAACCTGGCCAATGTCCCCTCCCCCCTCCCCCAACCACCACCACCACCAGCTCACCTCCCCCCCAATTTACGGGCTCCTCTACCCACAGGTGTAGGGCCAGCGGGCCACGCATTTCAACACCTGGCTTCCCCCGACGAATGAAGTCACAAAAAGGGGGGAACTGCCCCCAAAATAAATCAGCAAAAAATCGATTGGGGGTTTTCCCTCCGCGCCAACTGCAAATCGGAACCATGGTGAGGGACAATGGGGGGAACATGGTGCCCGCACTGAAACCAAGGAGGGATGGTCCATGCCCCCCCGCATGGCGCAAGTTTTTCAATCGGTTGTAAAAAGGGTTTTCCCTGAATCTGCCAAACCCTCTTTAGAAAATTTTTGAAAATGGCCAGGAAACTGCAAAAGCACTTTATCCATTCGTCAAAACCAGGAAAAACCCTCCTCGATTGCTGACAGAACGGCCTCCCCCAACAAAAAACCTGATATGCGATTTTCCCCTTAACGATTTTTTTGACCAGGAACAGAAAATACTCCCCTGTTAACTTTGGGTGTCAGCCATGGGAGCTTATCGTGACACCTGCCGTTTTTTGAGGCCAAATTTTGAGGAGGGACTTATTTGTCCCGTCCCCCAAAGGGCTAAAGGGATGAATAACGTATTCCACGGGTTCATTCCCGAACAAGCTGGAAAAAACTGTCCCGGGGAGGGACTGGACGTGGTGCTACACTCCCTGGCCAAAATTTTTCCGGGGGGGACGAAAAAGGAGGGGGAGAGGGGGAGGAGGGCCTTGGAAACAAAACATTGTCCCCGGTGAAAAGATTTGGAAATTTTTTACCCCGGTGACAAGAAGGGGGAGCAGGGCAGCTGGGAGGTGGGGGAGGAAAAGGGAAACGAGGCAGATAAACCCCCCAAACACCGGGCAGTAAAATATTGGAAATGGAGGCAGGACCCCTCGGACATTTGGGGCAGATGGGCCCCACATGCTTATTTGCCTGGGTAGTTACAACCAAAAAAGCCCGCAAACCGGCAGAGGGTTCCCTTTTGGCCCCCCCACCCAAATTTTACCCTCGCCCACCGGTCCCCAAAAAGGAGCCTTTTTTTTTCCCGCTATGGAGGGAAGACAAACCAAATAAAATAGGGGGAAACCTCCGAAAACAGTTGGCTTTCTGCTTAAAGTTCGGCATCTTCCCCCCGACAGGGCCCTTTTTCCCGGGGGTTTCCCAGGCCCAAATTACTACTGCCGCGGCTCCTTTTTGGTTTTTGGGGGGGGGTGGGGTAGGAGCAGTCCACTCCAACAGTGTAACCTACGTCGGGGTCACGGGTACAGCCTTTTCCTTCACCCGCCCCAGTGAGGAGGGCAGTCGCCCGCACACACACGGAAACCCGGACGTCCCCCGAACCAACAGGTTTTTGGCCTACTTGGAAAAGCATCTTCCACCTCATTTAAAGATCTGCTTTTGGGCAAATTGGGGACCAAACTGGGGTGTGTGCCCGCACCTTTCCTAGTTTTAAGTGGAGAAGCTGTCCTGCCCGTCCATTTGTGTTCAAACAGAGGGGTTTTCAGTGGGGACGGGGGGCCCTTTTTTTACCCCCAAAGGGGAACCCGCTTGTCCACGGGGAAATGTGGAACAAATGACCTTTGTCCCAAATGGGAAACAGGTTGGATCGGCCCGGAAATTTTTCCCCACCCCCAACCTTAGGGCCCGTCTGGGTTTTAAAATAACCCGCCTCAGCCACTATTTTGATCCGCCCCCCGCCTGATCCCAACATCTGCTTCCCGTTTTTTTTCCATCTGCCTTTCCACCATCTTTTAACCCCGGGCTGGGATTTCCCCCCACCTCCAAAACTCTGTCTTTGTTTCCACTCTATTCCTCATTTCTGGGGTTTTTTGGTTCCATGACATCCACCCCCTGGTCATTGTGCCACGTCTTAACCTCTGCTGCTGCGTGCGCTGCCATGGGCCTCCACACGTGCCCTTTTGCCACTTCCTGAAACCTCATGCTGCTGCCGGGCCCTGACCTCCCGCTCTCATCATTGTGCCCCTCGTTTGGGTTCCCCCCTGTTTTTTCCACCTCCAGAATGTCCCTTGTGCCAAAATGGGTTTATTCATGCTGCTTTCTGCGGACCTCCACACGTGTATTGTGCCACCTGTAGCCAAATTCTGTTTTTGGGCCCCCCTCCAAAAGTCATTGTCCACTCCTGATCTCATACTGCGGGGCCGGGACCTCCACACTTGTATTGTGCCACTCTTGGGCCCAATACGTTTTGGGGGCCTCCAAAAGTTTATTGTGCCACTGCCGACCTCATACTGCTCCCGGCGTTTCCCTCCACACTGTGTGATTTGGGCCCCTCTGTAAACCAAAAACTGTTTTCCCCCTCCGAATGTATTGTGCCAAATGCCCCCCCCGATCTCATACTTCCCGCCCCCCGGAAAAACCCACGTGTGGGTTGCCACTCGTTGGGCCCAAAACGGTTTTTTCCGCCTCCAGAAGTCATGGGGCCAAAAGCCCACCTCATCCTGCTGCCGCCGTGACCCCCACAAATGGTTATTGTGCCCCTCTGTGGGCCCAATACTGTTTTGGGGCCCCCTCCAAAATGTCATTGTGCCACTGGGTTGATCTCCCTGCGCTTTTTTTTCGTGGGCCTCCACACTGGTGATTGTCCCTCTGTAGCCAAAAAACGTTTTTGGGTTGGGCCCCGCCCCTCCCCGGGAAAGGGTTTCCCCCCCCCCCCTCCAAATTTTGTGCCACTGGCCCGAAAACCCCTACCCGCTGCCGCCGTGACCCCCACACTTTTTTTGTGGGTTGTTTTTTTACTTTTTTTTTGGTTTTTTTAATTTTTTTTTTGTTTTTCCAAAAAAAAAAGGGCCTTTTTTTTTTTTTTTTTTTTTTTTTTTAATTTTTTAATTTTTTTTTTTTTTTTTTTTTTTGCCAAATTTTGGGATTTTTTTTTTATTTTTTGGGTTTTTATTTAATTTTTTTTTTGGTTTTTTTATTTTTTAGGGGGTGCCACTCTGTGGCCCCAATCTGTTTTTTCCGCCTCCAGAAGTCATTGTGCCCCTGCCCTTTAAACCCCATACGCTGCCGACGTGGGCCTCCACACTGTGTGATTTTTTGCCACTCTGTTTGGCCCAATACTTTTTGGGCCCCCTCCAGAATGCATTGTGCCACTGCCTGATCTCATACTCTGACCCCGGGCCCCCACCGTGTAAATTTTGCCACTCTGTGGGCCCAATACTTTTTTTCCGCCTCCAGAATGTCATTGGGGCCACTGCCCCGATCCGATTTCTGCCGGGGTGACCTCCCCCACTGAATGATTTGGCCCCCAAAATCTGTGGCCTAATACTGTTTTGGGGCCCCCTCCCAAAATTTTTTGGGGCCCCCTGCCTGATCTCATACTGCTGCCGCTGTGACCTCCACACTGTGTGATTTGCCATCTGTGGCCCCAATACTTTTTTACCGCCTCCAAATTTCATTGTGCCACGCCTTTTATCTCATCCCGCTGCTGGCCCTAACCCCCAAACGTATCTTTTTGGGAAATCTGGGGGCTTAATACGGTTTTTTCCCCCCTCCAGAATTGCATTTTTGGGCCCCTGCCTGCCTCCCTACTGCTGGGCCCCCGTGGGCCCCCTCTCAGCATTGTGCCAATCGTGGCTTCCCCCGGGGTTTTTTGGCCACCCCCCAAAAAGTCCCTTGTGCCAAATGCCTGACCTCAAACTGCTGTGGCCCGCCCGCCGCACCTCCACACTCTGTCACAAAAGTTTGCCACCTGACCCCCTAGCCCTTTTTTTTTTCCCCTTTCGCCCGGCATTAAATTTAACAGGCTACATTCCCCCTTTTAGTTTTTTGGGCCCTTTTTCCCTTAAAATGCCCAGGGAATTTTTTATTTAAGCGTTCTAAGAGCGGCGGCAGTCAACTGCGGTCATACTTTGCACAACATTGTATGAAGACCAAAACCCAACCCCTCTGCCCTATTTAACATGGAAAAAACGTTTTAAAAAGCACCCTGCAGGCCCTTTTCAGCCTGGGAAAAAGCTGCTTTTTTTTAAAGCGTTCGTGCCCAAGTAATTTAGACCGAATTTAAATTTTTGTTTGGGGAAAAATTGGCGAAGGACCGAATTTGAAATTTTTAGAAATTTCCCTCCCTCCCATTTTGGGGGGGGCCCTAAAAATCAAAACCACCCGGTTTAATCCCGAAATTTACAAAATAAGCCAAAACAACTGGTACAAGTTGTAGAAAAAGGCTACTTCCCCTTGACAGAAAAAAATGATAAAGAAAGAAGGGAATAGTCTTAAAACATAACTTTTAATAAATAGCTTTAAAATAGAATCACACAAGTTGTCTCTCATAAGCAAAAAAATACAGAAACAAACAGTGGTCACATCACTTTAGGGATTTAAAGGGGAGGGGTGCATCATTTGGAAGGTTTAAAAACCCTGTTTTTTCCCCTTTCCCGAGGAAGTCCCCTCTACCTCATCTTATAAAAGGGAAACCCCTGTCTTTCACTTTTCACTACCCTTTATCCCGCCCTTTCATCCATTGTTTTCCATACACAGTCTAGTTCGTTAAATTTTATACATGCTCCATTTCAATCGGGGGCCTTTTACTATGCTGTGTTTTTGTTGCTTTTTAAAGCTATTCCCACACTCCTTAAACCTTTTTTTTTTTTTTTTTTTTTTTTTTTTTTTTTTTTTTTTTTTTTTTTTTTTTTGGTTCGTTACTTACCCCCTTTTTTCCCCCCCGAGGTTTATCAGTGAACTCTATTCCTTACGGGACTGATCGAAACAATTTTAGACGAGTGGAGGGACTACTAGGCTTTGGGGTTTTTTGGGAAAAAAACCTGATTTTTTATGGAATGGTCCATATAGCCTCTTTTGGTTAGGGCTTAGTAGGATTTCTGTTTTTGGTTCCACATACCCATTTTTTGACACCTATTGTGTTTTCTTTCTGTATTGTTTTGCTTATGAGAGACAACTTGTGTGGTTCTATTTTATAGCTATTAATTTTATTAAAAGTTGTGTTTTAAGACTTTTCCCTTCTTTATTTAAAAATTGATCCCCGAGAAAAAATTTCCCTAAACTCCATAAACCTAATGGTGAGCCCCAAGAATCAACTTCACTGGTGAGCCCCAAGAATCAATTCCATTGGTGGACCTCAAATATTAACTCCACTGGTGAACCCCGAGAATCAACTCTATTGGTGGGCCCCAAATATCAACTCCAATGGTGGGCTCCAAGAATGAACTCCTTTGGTGGGCTCCAAGAATCAACTTCTTTGGTGGGCTGCAAGAATGCATTCCACTGGTAGACCCTAGGCACTCTAGTCTGACACTGGGCTAGTGGCAAACACAGACTTGGTTATACCTGATTTATGTGTTTGCTACAAAATTAAAAGAAACTTGGTGAACATTATCTACATGTTCTGAGTCCATATTTTTTGAGTTATATGTGACCATAATGCAGCTGTGTGCATGAGATCAAAAAAAAATGCTGCATCTGTAAAAAGTAGAGAACCGTCCAAAACTTTGCTTTCCATTGTTTTTTTTTAAATATGAGTCACTAATTCCAGGATTGTTTTTAATCTGATAAATTGATTCTTGTTAAAAAGCAACAATAAATGAATATATGTCAGCTAGAAAGAAACCTTCATTCTTTTTTATTTTCAGGGTATTAATAAGAATGACTTTTTCAAGGTGTCTCAGATAAACATAAGAAGGTACTATAACCTTTTTCCCATAGCTAAAGGTGTCCTTTTCCTCTACTTTATTTTTCATCATATCTATTAAGCCAGAAATTAGTCCACAAAGGGCAGCGCATCATTAAAAGGCATTAGGCAGCTGCCTCCAGAGCATTTAGCAAATGTGTCATTCATATCTTCGCTGACATTTTAACTCCCTAAATTACTGTACAAAGAAAGAAAAAAGAGCAATACATTTGACTCTGCATCCTCCTGAAATATTCCCAGCTTTTTCCCACTGACAATGTTATTTTGCACCTATTGTGCTTCTGTCTGTTCCTCTACTTTTAGCCATGTCAAGTTGGGACACTTGGTATAGAACATGGTAGAGTTTAAAAATAAAATCAATATGCTTCTATTTAATCCTATCTAGTGTTCTGTCCATATGAAGCAGTGACAGTCGTTGCAGACCTCACCCAGAGGCAAGGTTACAAATGCCAGTCTACAGTATTAATCTCCCAGGAAAAATAAAAATATTCTCATTAACTTGCGCCAGAGCTGGTAATGATGTAGCTGAGGGCATTAGCTGCTGTAATTCAATTCAAACTGTGAAAATAGCATTCACTGGGCTCATCTTTTCTTGCCATCAAGAAACTTGTTAGGTTAAAAGGAAAGGAAAAAAAACAAAGTGCAATTTAATGAACACGAGGACTTTCAGGCAAGAAAAGCTATAGTTTCATTACTGTGGTGTGAGTGGACTGTCCTGCGGAGTGTAATGTATGGTACAATGCCTTGAAGGTCAGAACAGTGTACTATAGTCTTCTTTTTTTACTTTTTTTCACTACTTATGAATTCTGTGGATTGCACATAAACTTGTATATCATATCCTTTAGACTTATCTCATTTACGTTTGCCTTTTTGGTTTTCTTCCAGTTTGATACATTGCATTAAATATATATAACAGTGGTAGACAGAGGTAGGCCGAATTTCTGTAATATACATTCACAATATGCAGTTTATTTTATTTTTTATTGCCACATGAATTAGATTGTATGACAAGCAAGACAGAATAAATACTGTAACAGACATAAAAATAGATCTTGTAAACATAGTTAATCTCTTTACTAGTACTGTAGAGATAATTCAATTAAATCTTCACTTTCAGGATACATATACAAATTAATACACCCTATTTCTACAATAAACCCACAAGTGACAGTTATCAGATATTTAATTATTTTTTGGTCATTGTAAAGCGGCACGCTGCGATCCGGGCCTTTGGCCACAGGCGCATTCGCTCCCAGCGCTCACTCTGCTGCACTTATACTCACCCGGCCCCGTCCTGCTTCCTCCTCGATCACTGCGCTGTTCTGTATAGTCCTGCTCCTAGATGCACTTTCCCTGGCTGCCACTAGGGGTGAATGCGAGCCAGTCTCCTGAATTTCAATGGCCAGCACAATGCAGGTAATTCTCTCTCCACCTATGGTTTTTGGGCAGGGGCTTTAGAGGGATTCCTCTTCCTGCCGTCCGTTGTTGGTGTCAGTTGTCGGGTCCGTTCCCTAGTGACATCCTGCTGTGCACTCTCTAGAGATTCCTCTTTTTCACTGTCATCTGCATCCCTGGTGCTGTCTATGCCTGACCTGTCTGACTTTCGTCTACCATGTGCTGTTCCTGCCGAGTCTGTCCATCCTAGCTTCTGCTCCACATTCCGGGTGGCTACGTGTTCTACACCTCCTGCTTTGGCTGTCACCGCTAGGACCTGCGTCGAGGGAAGCAACATGGGGGATTCCCTGCGGCAAAGTCCGCCCTGTTTTTAGGCAGGCACAATATTTATAAATCCATATACATAAATCTGTCCTTTCCAATGTTTGCCAAGAGCATTAGTAGTAGGTTAACAAAGAGCTGGTCTTTGTTAACCTACTACATTATAACTAGAGAACAACAGTTGTGGCTTTTTTGAAGATGAAGATGAAAGAGGCTAAAACTTGGAGTGACATGTATAAACTTGGTGCAGACACACCAGTTTTATATGGAAATGGATTTTGAGCAGTGTAGAATGTGCCAGTATGTATGAACCTGTCGTACTGTGGTTCATATATTTTGCACATCCTAGATGGATCACAGGGTAATGTTGGCATGGAGCTTAAATGTGCTGTATTGTAAACACAATGGTTGGAGTGCTCGATAAGACTGTACAGAATTCCTGACAGTTCGGGCCATACTAAGTAATGTTAATTATCAAACTACATACAATGAAATAGTTTAACAATAGGATAAAATTCATATAAAATTATATAATCTAAAATGTAAAACATGAAATAATATAAAATGAATATTAAATTATATATTATAAAATAATAATTTAAATAATATAAAATCAGAAAACCAATACAGCATCTACCATAAATCCTGTTATTATTGTATTATTAGTGATTAAAAACACATCACAGCAGGCTAAAAATAAAAGAAAAGCCATTAGAATAGCATGTCAGTGAATAGAAACTATTGGTACACCACAGGTCCCAGCGAGATGGGGTGTGCCGGTTCTTGCCTTATGTAGATTAAAGGTTTAGAGCAGAAAAATGTAATTTCAACACTGATCCCCATCTGATTTGTTTCAGTAATAACAAAAAAATAAAAAAATTATATGAAACAAATGTTCCTAAAAAGTTTTAAAGCATGCAAAATCCTGACTCGAATATGCTGACAGCAAGTGTTATGTTCATCCGGCCCATGTGGTAATGGAAGTCTGTATTGAACTGTGAACTTACTTCAGAACCTTGTCAGAGAGTGATCAACTCGACTACTCCACCGTGTATGAAGAACCGACAGGAGTTTATTCAAGGCTGCATCTTGTAGTTTACACCAAAGTAGTAGGTGAAAAGATGATAATTTTACAGAGCTGATGCAGAGGATGAGGATATAGTGCTTTAGTCAGACAGAAAAGATGGAAAATGCGTGAGGAGCTAAAAGCAGAGCACACATACAGGAAGAAAAGTGGGACAAACTTAAAGGGGTTGTCTCACTACAATGATTGCTTTTTATGTTAAAGATCTTGTAAAAACAAGTCACTTTGCAATATATGTCCATTAACCATATCCTACCTATTCTGAGATATCCCCTCTTGTATGGGCTGCATCAGCTCCTCAGGTCGCTATAGCTACAGACCTGTTTAATCTCTCATGATAGGCTGTCAGCACTGGTTGCTATAGCTACAGACCTGGCTTCTACTGCAGCCTAGTAGAAGACAGTAAACACGCCCCTGAACTCAAAATGAAACTAAGAAAACAGGACTGAGGTGAGATGAATCAATGTAGTGAGACAACCCCTTTAAGAACAATGCAAAGCAGTAATAGAAATTACAATACTGACTATGAACCATGAAAGCATGGGACATGACAATCCCCGTCTGAAATCTTTAAATTTCACTATAATACACTAATAACACATCTTCTCTGAACCTGTCAGAAAGAGAAAAACATGCAAAATATCAACAGTTAAAGTCTAGATAATATTCTATAACAGTACATTCCGAAGAAAGTAATCCAATGGCAAACTAGATCTGAGACAGACCCATCTTTGGATTGAGCAAGCCGCAACATGCCAACACTTTCGCTGACCCATGGTAAATCCAGTGGTACATGTTAAAGGAATGGTACAGCTGGCAGTTCCTGATAGTAGACTTCCTTCTTCAGGTGTCAGCTTCCTTGGCAAGGAGAAGAACCAGTTCAGTGATTGGATGGAAGAAAATACATGTTGAACCTCCTTTAGTCACCTTAACCTCCACTTTGTGAGTCTTTCCATCGTCGCTGGGCAGAACTTTGTTGATGAGACCCATAGGCCACTCATTACGATGAACCTTTTTACAGATTCCTCTGTTTGCAATCTCCAGCTAAGAATCTTTACACTTAGCACATAACACCTTAAAAGAAATGTTCTTTTATCAGAAACACAAAGAAGTTTAGAAGGAGAGCCTGCACAATCCAAATTACATTCCTTGTCTTTGTCTTGATACTTAGTTTAGGAATCACTGTGGTATATTGTAGAACTTGTCGGCCTAATTTCCTTGTCAGACTCAGGTTCCACCAAATCGTAACTGGCATCAGTAGGTAGCGAGTCCTGAAACAAGAAACTTGGAGGAGTCATGTTATCAATGAGACCTGAAGCAGGAGAACATCTTGTTCCACGATCAGCTGGATTGAGGTCAGTAGAGATGTTTATAACTTCAGCAATTTCTACTGCTAGGGCAGCTGTGCAAAGTTCAAGTCTTGGAACAGAATGTGCAGGTTTTGGAGTTAGCTTGGCATTTCCTAGGAGAAATCCACAACGTGGCTTGCTGTTCTCACCAGACACCCTCAGGTAGGCTACTGCAGGTATGGCTTCCATGGATGCATCCGAGAAGACATAAACTTCTTTCCTAACAGCAGCAAGAATGGTGATTGGAGCTATGAATTCAAGAGGGTCATAGACACTGTTAAGGACAGACAAGATTACCCGCTTAGTGAAAGGTTTGTCACAGGCTGACACCTGAAATGTTAACATGTCTTGTTTGACATCCCACAGTAAACCTAGGCTGCACTGGATGGGAGGGGAATCAGAACCAAGATTAAGGTCCTTTAAATTGGTAGCATGGTCAAATAAAGGGAAATGCATCCATTACCTCTGGACTGTTAGAAATGATCTTGTGAAGTCTGAGGTTTGCAACAGACAGCATTTCCTATGTTCTGGTGAGGAGATCGATTGCTTCTTTTCTGGTAGGAAAGGATTTAAGTCCATCATCCACATAAAAGTTCTTCTCAACAAACTGATTAGCGTCAGATCCAAACTCCTTCTCCCCAACTTGGGCTCTCAGTCCATACATTGCTACGGCAGGAGAGGGGGTGTTGCCAAAGACTTGCACCTTCATCCGGTAGTCTATGACTTCACTGTTGATGTTATTGTCCTTGTGCCACAGGAATCTAAGGAAGTTCCTGTGGTCTTCCCTCACAATGAAGCAGTGAAACATTTGCTGTATGTCAGCCATTACTGCAACAGGTTCATGTTGGAAGCGGATTAGCACTCCTAGGAGACTGTTGTTGAGATTGGGCCCGTTGAGAAGCAGGTTGTTGAGAGAAATGCCTTCATGCTGAGCGCTGGAATCAAACAAGCTAAAAGATGGGAGGTACCAGCATTCTTCTCCTTCCTCTAGTGGTGGTGCAGGTTCTGCATGATCTCTGTCAAATATTTTCTGCATAAAGTCCACATAATGTTTCTCCATTTCTGGTTCCCTCTTTAAAGTTCGTTTTAAAGAAGAGAATCTAGCAACTGCTTGCTGTAGATTGTTTGGTAGTTTTGTTCTTGGAGTGCGAAAGGGTAATGGTGCTACCCAGCTGTTGGAGTCATCTTGGGCAAACCCCCTTTCCATAATCTTAAGAAATTCCTTGTCGCCTCTTGCAGGTGCTAGCTTGTTGTCTTCACTTGTTAAACTAAAGACTGCCGATCCAAGACTGTCATCCCAGGAAGAAGGAATGTTATCTTCAAGATCATGAGGTCTCTCACTACCAATGAGTTTCTCTTTCACCCAGTAATGGTATGGACATGGTTGAAAATGGGTGCTGCGACCATTTGGTAACACACAGGTTTTAAATGAGGAAATATTAGTGGTCTTCTTAACCTGGTCTATGCCAACGTTTCCTATGATCACCCAGCCTAGATCAAGGCGTTGAGCAAACGGAGCATCATGAGATCCATTGATTTGCTGGCGTACCTTGTTTACCCGGAGAATGTCTCTGCCGAGCAGAAGTAGGATGTTTGCATTCTTGTCAAGAGCAGGTATTTCAGTGACTATAGACCTTAGATGAGTATAATGAAGAGCCACTACTGGCGTAGCAATTTCCACTCTATTAGACGGTATTTGGTTGAATTCAACAAGTGTTGTTAAGGGCATCCTGACCTTGTTATCGCGTGAAGCTACCATGAGTCCACTTGTTCTCTTTCCAGAGACATCTGTGACGCCACTGCAGGTACCCAAAGTGTAAGGGTAGGTGTCTCCTTCAAGGTTGAACAAATCAAAGACTTCAGATCTTGCAAGTGATCGGTTGCTTTGATCATCCAATATGGCATAAACCTTTAGGACTCTTTCTGGATGATCCTTGAGATATACGTTGACAAGACATATCTTTGCACAGGACTTGTCATAGAGACCTTCGCTGCAAACTTCTGTGCATGAGGAAGATACAGTGGTAGCATTTACAGTTTGGTCCAATTTCTCCCCGCCATGCATTAACACTGGCGGCGACTGGGAGGATGGCTCCATGCTGTGTTGAGATGGATGAAGTGCTTGCACATGGTAAACACTGTCACATTCAATGCACTTAATAACAGCTTTACAATCTTTATCAAAATGTTCTGTGGAAGCACAACATTTGTAACATATCCCAAGTTTTGTCAGAAGCTCTTTGCGTTCATTAAGCGGTTTCTTTCTGAAGCCGATGCATTTCTTAAGAGGATGTGGCTTCTTATGGATTGGAATACCAAAAGAAATTGTATACAATATAATAGTATAGAAATGTAAAAACAATACTTTATTAGATCTTATTATAAACAATAAAAAATATATAAAAGTAACAGACAAAATCACACCCAAATAAAAAATATATACCCAACAAATTCCACTGAAACATAATGCTATACATCATATAGGTGATAACAGTATCAAAACATCACATAAATAAATACAAAAACATCAGTTCAATACATCACCAAGGGTCAGCGGTATAGAGTGAAAGCGCAGGCGAAACGTGCGTCGGGGTGGTTTGGTTCACTCTAATCCGCTGACCCTTGGTGATGTATTGAACTGATGTTTTTGTATTTATTTATGTGATGTTTTGATACTGTTATCACCTATATGATGCATAGCATTATGTTTCAGTGGGATTAGTTGGGTATATATTTTTGTTTGGGTGTGATTTTGTCTGTTACTGTTATATATTTTTTAGTGTTTATAATAAGATCTAATAAAGTATTGTTTTTACATTTCTATACTATTATATTGGATACAATTTCTTTTGGTTTTCTTTGTATTTATGGTATCCATTCTCTTTGATTGGCCCTTGCATTTATAGGTTTACTACTTCTTATGAATTGGGCATAAACAATTTGGGTTTTCAATTTTCTCACCTTCACTGTTTTTATCCAGAGATGATGTAGGTGCAGGAAGAATGTCAGGTGTTTTTTTTTTTTTTTGAAAACTCATTTTTATTGCTTTTCACATATTAAAGTTTACATCATATACCTGTTAATACAATTGTGAGCACTTTGTATTTCACAAAATGAAACAACAGCTTAGTCAAGTAATACTGTCTGTGTGTAATAGTAAAAGTCCATAAAGTTTTAGTTTCTATCCTCGCTACTCAGAGAGTGTCAGTTTTTTTTTTTTTACTGACACTGGTCCTCTCGGATGTAGTTAGAGCGTGGACTGTTGTACTTAGGAGGAGACGAAGTAGAACCGCCAGACTCACTGTAGAAGAAGCTTGAGTTATTCTTGGAATCTGCAATGTTCCTTATGAACTCACAGAAGTAGGCGAATGGAGGAAAGGAAACGTGATACTCCCTTTTATATCTTGACCCGAGGGCTGTCCACTTTTCTTGAATGATGTATGGCCGCTTGGAAACTATTGGGTTTACTCCACGAGCAGTGTCCAGGTAACTGAGGCCAGGTAAGTGAGTGTCTTCTTTGGCCAGCTGGAGCTCCAAGAGTAGATCACTGAGTTCTTGGAATTTCTCATTGTCTTAGCCGGATATTTTTGGGAAACTTTGAAGCCATGTAAACAGAGCATTCTCTATGGCTTCTGGACTGCCATAGCTCAGTTCTAGTCTCTCCCAAGCAGCTACTAGGCCTGCCACAGGATTT
The DNA here is from genome assembly GCA_025379985.1 of Phyllomedusa bahiana. NCBI lineage: Eukaryota > Metazoa > Chordata > Amphibia > Anura > Hylidae > Phyllomedusa > Phyllomedusa bahiana. The sequence continues at coordinate 13,425 of JAODAL010044865.1, read as the reverse complement.
GCAATATGAACAGATCTGAGTCTCTTGACACGTTCTGTAGACTAGCAGGTCTAGTTCTTCAGCAGCTGTAATCCCAATATCATCAATTGCAGTTCTGAAGGCACATTTCCAGGATCTGTAGTTCTCAGGCCAGTCATCAAACCTGGTGAGGCTTGTTTTAGTAAGATCACGGCGGACCATGAACCTTGCAAACTCTGACACGTCTGACCTTTCTGACTTCAGGCAGGTAATTGTAGTCTGAGTAGTGCTGATCATGTTGTTAGTGGTAGTCTGATTAAGAGACATAGAGACATATGGAGCTGCATAGCCATTCAATGCAAGAGCAGGTTTACATTCGATTATATGTGAAACTGGATCAGCATGGCTGCCAGGGGCTGGGCAACTTGCTGGCATATTGGTTTGTACCTTGGTATCTTTGTATTGAGGTTGCAGAGGTGTACGGCCTTGGTGCATTGTGATGTGTGAAAGAGATACAGGATGCAGCATGGGTGTAGGACTGTACTGACCTCAAATGCAGGGATCTGCAGGAGGATCTGAGTTTTGTTGTGCAGGAAAAACATCTGAACTGTCAGGAACGTTGGTGGCAATCAGAGATTTGCTATTCTGGCTTAGCACATAGTCTCTTGTGCACTTAACAGGGTCTTCTACATCCGCTCCACTTAAGCTGGGGTTGCTTCCTTCACTTCCAATAGCAGCTTGTTCTGGAACCTTTAATATTGCCATGGCTGTGGCGTGTTCACATTGTTTCTGCAGAATTTCCATTTCTGTATTCTAGTAGCCTCAGCTTCTTCACGTGCTCTTATAAGCCGTTTACTGAGCGTAGAATATCTTGAAGATCGTGACTCAGATGATCTTTTGGAATGCTTAGTAGATTTGGAAACACAGGATGATGTTTCCTGCAGTCACATTGTTCTTGATACTAATTTGGACTTTGTTTCACATATCAGGTTTTCATGTTCAATATTAAGGTGTTGGAAGCTGAGCTATTCTTGTAGAGAATCTGGGGTATTAAGCTTCTGTAAGAGATTGCAATATTCAGTACTTTTGATGGTATAGTGCTCATACATTGCAGAGAGTTGTCCTAGGGCTCCTTCTAGTAGTGTTTCATTGCATGCACCCTGGGAGATGTGGGAGATATAACTAAGCAGTTTATCCCATTGAGCAGTAGCTTCAGAAAATATTTCATTTTTTTGCTTTCAAGATTCTCTCTGACCTTCCATGTAGGGTGAGTTAGGTGAGTTAGGTTGTGGAGTAGGACTCCAATCATCTTGCAGCTCTAGCTGGTCATTGTGAGCGGTGCTGCCTGCAGCCATGTTGTAACACAGACAGGATATAAGATGGAGGAACAGAATGATATTGCTAGAAGAGTCTATGCTCTGTTTGAGCTGTAACTGTTATGCAGACTGCACACTGACGCTTTCTTGTCACTGTCACAACACTGCAGCTGTATGTGGTAATCTCTGCTGAAGTTGTGAGCTTATCTGTGTTTCTAAACCATCTTTTCACTATTCTGACTCAAATATTCTGACAGCAAGTGTTATATTCATCCGGCCCATGTGGTAATGGAAGTCTGTATTGAACTGTGAACTTCAGAACCTTGTCAGACAGGGATCAACTCGACTGCTCCGCCGTGTATGAAGAACCAACAGGAGTTTATTCCTTGCTGAATCCTGTAGTTTACACCAAAGTAGTAGGTGAAAAGATGATAACTTTACAGAGCTGATGCAGAGGATGAGGATACAGTGCTTTAGTCAGACAGAAAAGATCGAAAATGCTAGAAGGAGGGAGGAGCTAAAAGCCTCTGAGCACACATACAGAGAGACAAGAGGGACAAACTTAAGAACAATGCAAAGCAGTAATAGAAATTACAATACTGACTATGAACCATGAACAAGGCATTATGGGAAAGGAGCTGGAAAGCTCACTGCGCCCTCTATAGGTTGTAACAAATCCTCAATTTACTTCTGATTCACTGAATCTTTGAGAAGCAAAAAGGAATAATTGTCAAGCCAATATTGCTCATCTACATACGCGTTTCGGGGTTTTGCCCCTCATCAGTGTAGAGCAGAGCGATATTGGCTTGACTGGTGGGAGGCAATGAGTGGGTATGAGAAGGGGAGAGATGTTCCCCTTCTCATATGAACCATGAAGACATGGGACATGACACTGACTAGTGACCTACATTTTTATGAACTAAAATTAATATACAATATAACAGTCTAAAATAAAGTATTTCATAATATTTTAATTGTAAATATCAAAAATATTAAAATCAGAACAAAATTTTAATAACAATTTTTCATTAGAAAATCAACTCAAAAAATTCTCTACCGATAGGAGAAGTAACAGAATACAAATGTTACAGTTCTTAACTATGATTGACAATAATTGCAACAGTCTAACCACAAATTGAGATTGACAAAGGGATAGCATTGTGACGCAGTAGAAAGAGAAACATTTAACGGTATGATTGATGTTTAGGAGCTTCTGTTCTTCTGTATATAGATAATGGATATTTTGAGGGTCTTAGGTTTCTGATTATTGAACAGATCAGATAGACTGTGATGATTGGTGACCTTGATAAAAAATAAAACTTCTGAGCAAAGAGACAAAGTGGACGTACCATCTCAGAACTGTCCAACCAGAGGGTCTTATTAAGACCCTATATTCTGGGTGCTTTACTTAGCCCCATAGATCTTGCTTTAACACTGAGGAATCCTTCCAGATGAATATTAGGATGTGATTATCCTAACCATACTTTTTTGCTAAATAAATTTTTTATTGGTCCATATCTATAATGACATCATCACACTATTGTATCAGTTGATTTATTTTTTTTCCTGATTGCTTAAATGTTTAATTAACTCCACCCCAGATGTATATATATCTTGTTTGAAATTATTATATATTATAATATATAATATAATATAAAATATATATTATTATATACTAAGGTATTTTGGGGGCCAATATGTGAACTGGAGATTATCAGTTTGGTAAACTATTGTGACAACAATATGATTGAATATAGTGTACTGTTCCGGATAGGCTTTAATATTACCTGTATAAAAGAAGTTGCCCAGTTCTTGTCACTCTTACCCAATTAATATGAATAAGTGACTTCTTTTATGGTTTTTTGATTGTATTCATTTTATTCATGGGTATAAACCCATCGAGTTAGAGATAATTTGTTCTCTCAGTCTGTGAAAGGTTCTGAGTTGAGACTATGGGCACGCAGAGTGTGACTAGAATCCCTGACATGTGCATTTGCGTACAAGGGATGCTGAGCTTGTTAGAAGGCTGGCAGTTCCTGTCATATGCTATGCACCAGGCAATTTTTCAGACATACGCACTCAGCCAGCATTCGGCGCCATGTGAATCTCTTGCCTGGTTTAAACCTAAGAGGTATGTGGAGGTGCGTTCTGAGCAGGTGAAAATATTTGCACTTCCGGGAAAGTTATGTTTAAAAGGACCTCGATTCTACTGAAGGGTGGAGTCATCCTACTTGAGGAAACTAGACTACTAGCAGTTATCTGTAGGATCTTTAGAGCCTAGAATACTGGTTATTATAATTTACAGACCCCCATGTGTCTTAACCCCTGATGAGCCCTGCTTAAAATATTTTTGTAAGTGGGGGGGGGGGGACATGTTGGGTAAATCCACATACAGGGTAAAAGTTTTGGTTAAGAGTCCTGCTTTTTTTGGTAATTTTATTTCTGGCACTATGATTGCATCATATCTGGGAGTACTTTACAAGAAATAGGGCATATTAGAGTGAATTTTAGGGCCAACTTTGTTGAGGCGATGACCCCAACACTTAAAGGGAATAGGATAGTAAGATAATGAGGATCAGTTAGGTATATTTTACCCGTTTATCACCCATAAGCCTTTATGGAATTATTAAATGTGAAGAGTCCATATGAAGATTTATTTAAGACTTAAAGCTGAATTTTATCAAACCATGAGTCTAAATGAAACTAGATAAACAATTATACTCTTTCCTTTTTATGTATGAAAGTTGAGTACCCCATAATTTTCATGCAACACTTGTAAAGAGTAGTTCGTTGGTGTTTATAAGATTTCTGTCTTCTATGCTGTTTTTGAAGTAGTTATATTATGGGATACCTAATTAAAGGTTACGTTTTAAGTCATTATTTTTTGCTGTGACAATAAGACTTGTTAGCGACAATATTTGAATACGTTTCTGTGGCAGTGATTTATTGGTATTATTAACCCCTTAATGATATGTAGCATACATTTATGGAACAATTACATTAAGGGCCACATGGTGCAGGTCTATATGGTGAGCTGTTTGATATAGCCGGTATCGGCGTTAGCGGCCAGGATTGAAGACAGCGCCAATTCCTGCCATTTAACCATTAAGAAACCACTGTAAACACAATTACAGCCTCTAAATTATTAGGGGATGGGGCTTTGATCCACTGCAGCACCCAATCATGGCATCTGAATAGGCAGGGTGAAATAGGAGATGAATGAAATCACTATATACTTTAGTACATCAGTACTGCATTATATAGAGCAAGCAATTAAGAAATTGCACGTTCAAATCCCCTAAGGGGACTAATTTAGTAATGTAAAATAAAAAAATTTAATTAAAAATGCATAATGGGTTGTGAAAATATTCATATCCCATAAACTTTTCCTCATTTTTAAATGTTAGAGCCACAAACTTAAATGTATATTATTGATATTTTATGTGATAGAGTAACACAAAGTAGAAAGTATTTGTGAAGTGTAACAAAATGATACATACTTTCCCAAATTTTGCAAATTAAGCATTTGAAATGTGTGGCTTGCATAAGTATTCAGCTCCTATACACGAAAACCCCTATATAAAAAAAATTGCCTAGTGCCTTTAGAAGTTACCTAATGAGTAAAAACAGTACATCTGCATGTAATTTATTATCAGTATAACTACAGCTATTTTGTGAAGGCTTCAGATGTGTGTTACAGAACATTAATGAACAAACAGCATTATAAAAACCAAAGAACTGATCAGACAGATCAAGGATAAAGTTAGGGTAAAATATATTGCAGGGTTAGGTTTAAAAAAAATAGACCAAGCTCTAAAAATTTCATGGAGCACTGTTCAATCCATCATCTGTAAATGAAAGGAGTATGGGACTGGGAAGCTGCTCAGAGTTGATGGAAAGATGGATGGAGCTAAATAAAGGGCAATCCTGGAGGAAAACCTGTTAGAGGCTGCAAAAGACTTGAGACTGGATATAGGCTCACCTTTCAGCAGAACAACAACTCTAAGGGTATGTTCACATGATGCTTTTGAATACATTTTAGGGAATGTTTTAAATCCCCAAAAATGGACCCCAAAACGTATTCAACATTGTTTAGTGTGTTTTTACATTGAAAGCAATGTAAACCATGCATCATTATTCAGAAGTTAAGTGTTTTAAATACGTTTTTCGGATGCGTAAAATGGATCCAATCAAGGAATCGACATGTCAAATCTTGATCCGTTTTATGTAGTAGACACCCTATTTAAAACTATAGGGTGTGTTTCTTACTGCACAGAAAATGTATCCAAACACTTTGGGTATGCAGCATTTTTCAAACCGTTTTTGGATTGAAAAATGAATTGAAAAATGCTGGGTGAACATACCCTAAAAATACAGCCAAAGCTACAATGATATGATTTAACTCAAAGTATATTCATGTGTTAAAATGGCCCAGTCAAAGTCTTCCCAGTAGAAAATGGTGTGATGTAGACTACTGGATGGATTTTCTAATGACATCTACAGGAATGGTTGACAGTTGGTTTTCAAATGTTTTTAAAATCCAAAAACAGTCTGAAAAACCGACTGAAAACCCTTGCCGTGTGGACATACCCTTAGGCCTCGTTCACACGGCTTATTTCTGGCACATATTTCAGCCGCATTGCGGGCCGTACTGCGTTGCAGTACGGCTGAAATCCATGCCAGGCATTACGGTAATTCACAGTTCTCATAGAGAACTGTGGATTCTGTATACGCTGAGCGGGGAGAAAGTGACATGCACATTATCCCGGCAGGATACGCGCCGTGGATAATGCATGTCTATGGGGCCGACGAGTTACCAGCCCCCCGCCCCCGAAGCACGGAGCCGGCGTAATTGCGGGGCGAAATCCGTCCCCGCAATTATGTCGGCAATAAGCCGTGTGAACCGGGCCTTAGAAGAAGGGAGGAGAAGAAGGAGGATATGGACGATAGACACTCTGGAAGATTGGAAAGTAGAGAGTTAACATCTTGGTCGAAGATATAAAGTTTGGTGTCGTCAGCATACAAGTGGTACTGAAAACCGTGTGATTCTATGAGCTGACCCAGGTCAAGAGTGTAAATAAAGAAGAGTAGGGGACCCAGGACTGACCCCTGAGGGACACCTACAGAGAGAGGGAGAAAAGTGGAGGTGGAGCGAGTGAGAGATGCTGAACGCCTGAACAGTGAGGTATGCAGAGATTCAGGAAAGGACTGTGTCTGTGATACCGATGAGATGATTTGTAGCAGGAGGGGGTGGTTGACAGTGTTGAAGGCAGAAGTCAGATCTAAGAGGAGTTTAAAGGAGAAAGGGAGGATCCCAGAGGTTAATGATAGGTTGAATGGATGGGTGAAGGCCGGGATAATAACAGCACTAAGGTCTGGGATGAGGTGGGATGGTATTTGGTCAAGATTCCAGGTAGTGAGGTGGGATTTTGAGATTAGAGAGGAAAGCTTGTCAAGAGTAACAGTGGAGAAGCAGGTTAAGAGAGAAAAGCATTGTGTAGGTAAAGAGGCAGGCAGTGTGGACTGTGCAGGTATAGAAATGGGTAGTGGGGACTGTGCAAGTATAGAGGAGGCAGGGTGGGGACTGTGCAGGTATGGAAATGGGAAGTGGGGACTGTGGGTTGAAGTTTTCTCTGATGAGATTGAACTTGTTTAAGAATCATCTGCTGAGAGAAGAGATGGGGAAGGGGAGACTGGAGAATGGAGGAGAGAGTTGAAGGTGTTAAATAGATGTCTAGGGTTGTGAGACAAAGAGGACATGACAGTGGTAAAGTAAGCCTGTTTGGTAGATGTGAGAGCAAACCTGAATTTGATGAGTGATTGTTTGAATGTAGCAAAGTCATCCATGGAGTGGGTTTTCTTCCAGCAGTATTCAGCAACTCTGGAAGCTTGCATCAGCTTTTTACTCTTTACTCAGATCAGTGTCAGGGTTGTCTGTTTATTTTATTGGTTCTGTTGTGTATGAGGAGGGCAACCAGATAGAGAGTGGAGGTGATTGTGTTGTTATAGAAAGCAGTGACTATGTCTGAGTCATCAAATTAGGATATGATAGAGAGAGGTGTGAGAGAGTAAAACAGAGTGTGAGGGTTAAGGCCTTGAAGGTTCCTGTGGTAGTGTACTAGATTCAAAATAGGAGGTCAGATGAAGTGGAGAATATAGGCAGATTGTGATCATAAATGGCCAGAGGAGAGTTTGAAAAGTTAGATAAGGGGCAGAGGTGTGTAGAGACGAGATCCAGTGTGTGTCCCTCTTTGTGAGCGGCTCCAGAGGTTCACTGCAAGAGGCCAAAGTAAGATGAGAGTGATAAAAGTTTTCTGGCAGCCGAGTGGGTAGTCTCCTATGATGATAGTTGGGATGTCAGTGGAACGAAAGTGGAGAATCCAGGAAGTGACGTGGAATTGAGACAAACGAACAGTTATATGACAGGAGAAGCCCGACACTTCCACCATGCTTGGTACCAGGGTGGGAAGCATGATTAGACAGAGAGTGCAGCAAGGGAGGCTGTGTCCAAAGGTGTCAACCAGGTTTCTGTCAGACCTAGGATGCATAATTTTCATAAGATAAAGAGGTAATGAATGCAGGAGAGTTTGTTGAACACAGACCGTGCACTCCAGAGAGCTTCAGAGAGAGAAATAGGGGGAACAGGAATCAATGGAATGTATTGTAAGTTGAAGTGGTTAAAGCAGTTTGTAGTGGTGGATCGGTTATGAAAGGTGGAAACAATAGTGAGAATGTGCTGAGGGAGTCCAGGGTTAGGGGATATGTCCCCAGAAGCCATGAGGAGCAGAGAAAGTGTTAGCAGGTGGAATTTGGATAGACAGTAATTTGATTAGGTCTGTTAAGTGTGGATGGTATTGATAGTGAGGAAGAGGTTGGTGACAGCAGACAGATGAGAGGGTAGACTACATGGAGAGATAAATGTGGTTGACTGTAGTGCACATAGGGAGGCAGAGGAGTGGATAATAGGAGTGGTAGTAGCTAGTCGGCTTGCGCCATGTCACGGTAGCTAGAACCTCACTACCCACTCCTCTCATGCATCTGCAGCGCCCAGTACCAGTGAAAAAAGGGTCTACACTAAGGATGAGTGGTGGTGGACTCTAGCGATGGTCTTTAGCTCAACTGCCCATGGTGGTGTGTGAGGTGCCTTTGGAGAAGGAGAAGGATTACTTTCAGAGATACACTTTTCTCTGTCCGAGCCACTCAGCCAAACATTAGAGGAACAGTGAGTCCCTCACTATTAAGTCCCTTTTGTATAATACCTTCCAGATTAGTAATCTGGGTGTCTTCATAAATAGGGTATTGAGCCAGGCCAGAAGCTGCTGGGTCCCAAAGGCCATGAAGTCTGGTGGGATTAGGTTTACCTCATGAAATCCTGGGAATCTAAAATCCTGCTTCCAGCTAGACTGTTGTCTTCATCTTCTTAAAAGCTGTTCTTGTCTCTTTCATCCTTTCCTATGTGGCCAGGGAATAAAGCCAAGGGGCAGCTAGACTGTGTCTGGGTCACATGATGGAATTACCACTGACCAGCTATAGCAGTATATGTTAGATACTAAAGTTGCCTAACTTTTATAAACTTCTACTCCCCACCCCTCCTGTCTGGTTGCTATGACAATTACCTCCACTAAAGAAGAGTGACTGTGAACTGATTAGCATATCTGCAAAGCAGCATGAGTATAGACTTTACACCAGACACATACTCAGACTGCTAGCTGAGTACAGGGGTCAAACAGGATTCAATAGACATTTTACATAACATACAAATTACAGTGATATCAAACATTAGTGCAAACATCATTTATCATTATTAAACTTATGTAGTGTATAATAACACCTATCTTGTACACTACATAAAGAGCTCATTGCCCAGCAAAAGGGTTTGGGAATAAGCCATTAGTAGCAGGTAAATGGAAGTAGAGATTATAGGGGCCAGGAAGAACATAGTGAATAATTGTGGTAGGTTATAAAGTTGTTGCTGGAAAAGAAAAATATAAGAAGCAGTTACTTGTTTACAATCCTTGTTCAATCCTGGTTTAATTCTGGTTGTAATTCATCCTCATACTAAGAAAATTGGCCATACATTGAAAAGGAGCTTAGATATGACTAAGGTCAAGATATGACCAGTACAAGTTAATTTACATTGAATTGAAACCCTAGTCTGACTGCCCTTGTGCAAAGAGGATGTGGGAGGAGTCAAGTTACTTAATTAGCAAATTGATGGAGGAGATAGAAAGCAAGATAAACAAATTATGGTACACTTGTTGAATCAACATACACAGAAGGACAAAGTGAAGTTGTGAAAATAAGTCATAAATATACCAGATGGATAATGCAAGGGGAAAAGATAAAAAAAAGGACAGAGTAGGAGTTGCAATGATGGGAGAAGTTGTCAAAGCAAATGGTTTATGCCTAGACATTTGTGCATCTCAACAACATTAAGGGTGACATGTATGAACGGGGCTGCGTCAGAAGTCTGGTGTCTTTTCAGCCCAACATCTAATGCAGCCCCGTTCGCTATATTTTTAAATCTTCTGCATGCCAATATCAGATGCATTACAGAGCACCCGCGACACTTTGTAATGCGCCAGAGATCGGGGGGCGGGGTGGGGGGTGCTGGGGGCCCGGGGGTTCGCATAAAAACCCGTACGAAGTTACAATTTTAAGCTTCAGTAGAAAATTAAAGGCGCATTATTGCTGGAACTGGTAAACCACTTCTAAAGTGGTTTACCTGAGCCAGAAGTGTCATCTTAGCACTAGAATGTACCTGATTTATCATCCGCGGTAGACCAGTTTCTTACATTCTATACTATTCTATTGTGCTTAAAAATTTGGGGTTTAAAACCGCCAAAAATCATATGTCCCCTAAATGTCTTGTTCAGATTTTTTCCCCACCAATCATACGATGGATTAATAAAAAAGCAACTACCATTTGGCATTTAACCCCTTTGGGAGACTGTATGATCGGGTTTTTCACCCTTTTTGACAAAAAAATGCACAAAGGGCGTCTTGATGTCTATGTCCCAAAAACAAATGTGTTAGGCGCTTTGTTGTGAGACTCGACATTTTCTAATGTGCCTAATATGGGGGGAATTTGGGGGGCGTTCGGGGGGGCTTGTCATCCACACTCGTAATTTAGACCATTATGTTGGGTTGGGAAAAAAATAGGTCATTATGCTAAAGAGGCGCCTTTTTTAAAAGTGGTTCTGAATGAGGAGCGAAGTGGAGTGGTTTGCCTTAGGGCAAAAAAATTCCCTTATATCTCAATTCACCGTACAATAAAAAAAAGTAATTTTGATAATTATCAAACTGTTTTTTATTAAATTTTTTAAAATTTAATAAAAAAATGTTTCATATAAAATATGTACCCCAAAAATATAGAAATCTCTCCTTTAAAAATGCATTTACTTTAATAGACTCTAAAATGTTTTACATTAAAACAACCCCCTGATGTTGTTTTTTAGATTTTCAATTTTTAAAATTTTTAAACTTTTAAATTTGAATTTTTTTTTTGTTGTCTCACCCTTTATTTACATAAGCAAGGCCAGCCACCCCAAAGGGCTTGCTGGGGACCTGTAGTTACAAGCGGATCCGTACCTAGTTTCTATTCACTAAATGTATTCTAAAGATTTTCTTTTCTTTTTAACTATCTGTAGCCTTTATCATTTGGGGCATTGTAAATGTGCCCCAATTTTTGTAATGCGCCTAAAAAAGGCGAGGGAAAGTCGAACTTTGGGGCTCCATTTATAATTGCACATAAGCCACTTTCATACATTCAGGCACATTATATACTGAAAACAAGACTCGACAATTCAATTCAAAGCGCCTTCCTTCATACATGTCTCCCTTTATGTCTGTACCAATTTTTTTTTTACAAAAGGCACCTAATATTTTCCGACAATTTTTTTTATGTCACTTAGTCTGTCCAATCAGCACGGTAAGAAATGCTTACCTTATTATTATCTTTAGATCTTCAGCTTTCTAGCTCAGTTTAATGTCAGGAAAACTATGATCTTTAGCTACAAGTAGTCTGACACACAACTTGTTTCCTCACTGGTTCAGGATACAACTCTGCCTCCTCAGATTTCCTGCTGGGTATAAACCCACTTTTTTGTCTGTCACACCTGGGACTGGAAATTTTAATTTTGTTGTTACCAGTGGTGTTGTCACAGTACCTTTGTGGCTGATTAGAGTAAAACTACTAACCCTGCATTAAGAAACTCTTACTACTGGTGGGTGATAGCACTTATGTAGCTAGGAAGCAGAAAAAATGCAGGTAAGGCACAACTGGGGCTTATTGAGGCTGCCTCCAATGTCAGTTTTGTAGAGAAACTCTGGTTCCGGTTCTGGCTTCTGGTGCATGTTGCAGTTTGTGCACTGGGTGGGGCAAGCACTAAAGAAGATGAATGTGGAGGGTGGAGTACTAGACCAGAGGTTGGGCATAATTCAGCTAAGTGTGGACAGCAGTGGCTCACGTCCATTTGTCCAGACATGTTTGCTAAGATACCTTACCAAGCCATAGAGGCCCCTGTTTTGGACTATGAGGATATAATTTGGATTAAGAGATAAGCATTACTCTTATTATGATTCAGCATGCACAGCTCAATGAATTGATCTTTCATCACTGAGCTGCTTATAATAGAATGTTCTCTTTATCAGTTTGTTTTCTGCTATTATGATTAAATCACTAAATTAATGACTGAAGTAAGCTTTCCACAATTTAACAGGTGACTAGAGTATTTAAGGAGTTTTACTCTGAGCCTCATTTCTGAGTGGTGATGTCAAGGTAAAGGCATGTTGCCGCTGCACTCGGTTACTGCAGTAGTCATGAGCTGACCACAGCAGTCTGGTGTTTCGAATGACAGTGAGGACAGAATAGTTTTTAATGTAATTGCTGTATAAATATGTGGAATTTATATTAACCCCTTAACGACCTTGGGCGTTATTGGATTTACGTCCCAGGGCCGCTAAGGGGCTTTGCAGGGGGATCGCTCCGCGACCCCCCCGCACAGCCGGCGGGTGTTAGCGGCTAATCACGGCTAACACCCGGCAGTTTAACCCATCAGACACCGTGACAAAGATGGCCGCGGCGTCTGAATGAACGCCGATCGGTGCCGCACACCGATCGTTATGGTCATCAGCACCTGCGCCGATCCGACGACCGGGCATGGTGGTGGGGAGCCTTGTGAAGGCTCCCGTCACTTACCCTGGCCAGTTTGCCCCACTTCCGTCCGCAGACAAGAAGTGGGGAAACCGCCATCTTTGTAACCCAAATGCATTGTCTATGCAATGCATTAGGTTTGTATTAACAATCGCACCCCTAGTGGTCAAGACCATAGGGTGGGCTAAATGTTACAGTAGTAAAAAAAAAAAAAAAAAAGTTTTTAAAGTAAAAAAAAAAGTATTTTAAAGTTCAAATCACCCCCCTTTCCCCATTTTTACAAATAAAAATCATTAAAATAATAAAAAGTTACACATATTTGGTATTTCCGCGTCCGAAAAAGTCCGATCTATAAAAATATAACATCATTTATCCCATACACTTAACACCGTAGAAGAAAAAAAATTCCCAAACGCTAAAATTGCGTTTTTTGGTCATTTTACATTCACTCAAAACTGGAATAAAAATGATCAAAAAAGTCGCATACATTCCAAACTGCTAGCGATAAAAAGTACACTTCAGCCCGCAAAAAATGCCCCCTCACTGACGTCCGTAGGTGTTAGTACAAAAAAGTTATTGGTCGCACAAAATGGAATTTTTTTACGGTACCAAAACATAACGGAAACCCTACATGTTTGGTATTTCCGGATGCGTAATAACCTGTAGAATACAGATAACCACTTTTATTTACTGAAATTGAAAGCTGTAAAAGCAAAAAACCCCCGCAAACATGGCGGGAAAATACATTTTTTTTCACCCAAATTTTTCCCACTTGGAATTTTTTTGCGGTTTCCCAGTATATTCTATAGTATAGTGAATAACACCATTAGAAAGTACTCTTGTCCACAAAAATAAAAGCCCTCATGTGTCTATGTAGGTGGAAAATAAAAAAGTTTATGGCTTCAGAAGACGAGGAAGGAAAAACGAACGTTTTCACCAAAAAAAAAACGCCTGGTCTAAGGGGTTAAAATTAACCCTTTAAACTCAAGTCTTTTG
>JAODAL010044864.1:0-32480 GCA_025379985.1 Phyllomedusa bahiana | reverse complement strand
TTAATTAACCCCGGAATTAAATTGCCAATAGAATTCAGAAAGGCCAAAAATGAATTTGGAAATTTTGGATTTAAAAACGGTTTTTCCCTTTAAATGAATCAAAAAGGAAAAACGGGTTTAATCCCACTTGGATATTAAATGTATTTTGCAGCTCAGGGGACGCACACGGATTTGAGACCCCAAAAACCCCCAAAAAATCAAAAATTTAGAACTTTCGGGAGAACAGTCTCTGGACAAGCTGAGACCCCCCCCAAAAAAATCGCGTATAAAAACCCCATTTTAAAAAGCGCTTTTAAACCCCAGCAGCACCTTCCCTATTCAGTCCCGTGAGAGGAGTTTGAGCTCCCAGCGGCGCCTCGCTTTTTATAGTGGGGTTTGAATCGCAAAGAAACCCCGGGCCGGGCCCCTTGATTGGATTCCCATCTCTGCACATGTCATGCGGGCCTATTCCCTTTTCTTCCCCCAGAGTCTTTCCCCCAAAGTACCCCCATGTGCCGACCATTTTATCAACCCAAAAGCCCCACTTCGCCCCACCCGAAGTACCCCAAATTTGGGATTTCCCGGTCCGAACCAAATTTTTTCCAAAAAATTCTAAAAACAAATTTCCCCACTTCGTTAGAATCAATTCGCCCATCTCTAAACGTAGGTCTAAAAGCTACACAAGTCTAAAGCTACACCTATCAATCAATCTGCATGATCCACTGTGATTAAATCTGGTGCTGGTTTAAACTTGTGCTGTATAACTTTTAGACGGCAATGGTAAAAGTTAGGGTTTGGCTTTTGGTTTAAATTTCAGAATGCACATAACTTTTCTTGACTTTTTTTTTTTTTTAAATGTGCTAAATGAGCCCCATCTTTTAAAAATTCCCAGAAAAACACATGTCCAATTTTCTTCAACTCAAAAGCTCAGGGTCCTTCCACGGGAAAGCTTAAAAACCCTTGCAATGGGGGGTACTGTTGACCAATTTTAAAGTGTTTTTTTGGGTCTTTTTTGATCTATCAGGCTGTTACTTTTTGATGGGGGAAATTTTTTAAAAACCCCCTATTCAAATTTTTCCCCTTAAATTTATTGGGGCGATTCGGGGGAACCCAAACACCCGGGATGTGAAATTTCCCCTTAAAGCTCCTTCTTGAAGATCATAAGTTTTTAAAAAAGTCCCTGAAACAATAAACCCAGTTGGCCATGGGGCTTTTTAAACCCGGTCTCATTTAGTTTATTTAAAAAAAAAATTCAAGAAATGTTATATTAATCCTGAAATTTCAGCTAAAAGCCAAACTCTCTACTCAAAAAATTAGGGATATTTGTATGCAGTGTCAGACTGGAGTGGCTATTTTCCGGGGGGTTGGATTTGATTCAGGGCCCCAAACCTTTTAAGTTTGTTTCGGGGCCCCCCTTTGGGATTTTAAATTTAGTGGCCCACCCTACACTACGGGTAAATGACTTGACTATACATGCCTCCTATACTTTTCCTCTTGCTTTTTGCCTCTCTTCCTCTGCTTTTCTGCCTCTCCTGAGGATAAATTTATAAAAATTTAAAAAATAACTCCGGCCCTCCCATCCGGGGGTTTTCCCCCTTTTCCCCCCGGGGGGCCAAAGCCCCAAGCCGGGTGTGAAAGGGGACAAAATTAAGTAAAAAAAAATAACAATGTTTGACGTTTTTTGGGGCCCCTGGCATTGCCACCAGTTTCTATCGTTTAAAATTTGGGAAAAAGGGCAATTGTAAACCCAATTTGGGAAAGTATAAAATGCAAGATTTAATTGTGGATTGATTAGTTTACTAATTAATCCCCTTTTTAAAACTGAAATTTTCCTGTGGTTACAGTAGAGCATAACCCGGGATTCTGTTTTTTTTGGTGACTTTTTCCCTGGGGGATTGCTTTAATGTTTCTTATTTTTTGAGAAAAATTTATGCCCCTTTCTAAACTACTCGAACTTGTTGAAGGGGAAAAAAAATTTGGTTTTTTTCCTACTTTTCCCATAAAAGAACAGTTTGAGAAAAAAAATCCCCAAAGCCTTTTTTTTCATTCCCCGGGTTTTTTTTCTACTGAAATTCAAAGTCCTGTTTATTTAATCCCAGGTTCAACTGTCACTCAAAAAACCACTGCAAACAAAGGAAAAAAGATACGAACCCGGGGAAAAAAAAATTGTTTAAGCGTAAGGGAGTAAATGGTTATCAAATGGGTATTTTGTGGCATCTTATAACTAGGTTAAAAATAAATTATATATTTTTGGGTTTAGGGTTTTCTTAAGACAAGAAAAAAAAAATTTAAATTATGGATTTAAGTTAAAAGGCTGGAGTAGTTAAAAATTGCTATTTTTTTGCCTCTGTGCAGGGGGTTTTGGACTCTACCAGGGCAATGTTTAAAAAAAACCCCCTTTGAAAATGGATTTTTTCCAAAAATGAAAAAAACCTGTTGGGTTTAGTGTAATTTTTCCTTTGGGAAAAAACCCCTTTTGTAGTAATTGGTGAAAATTTTAGGGCCAAAAGTTTTTTGGATTTCTGCCACTTTTTTTACATGTTGCGTATCCGTATTCAAGCCAATGGGACATTTTTCCCATGGGGTTTTTTCATCCCTTTTTTATGTTAAAAAATGTTTGGGGAAAAAAACCCCAAAACCAAAAATTGATTTCCCCTGTGCCCTTTAGGGTTAAAAAGTTTTTTTAAGTTTGGGTTTTCAAAAAGTTTTTGTAAAAGGCAAACTACTTTCCCAGTTGGTGTTTTTAATTTTTTTCCCCAAAACATGTAAAATCGTCACTAAACTTCATAGTGATTGAGTGTCGCTTGGATGCTCTGTCATCTAGAAGTCTAAGAATGGGATGGATTTCAGCTAATCCAGAGACTCAAACTGTTTTACTGCACTCCCATGCTTTACACAGAAGCATTGTTTGTCCAAATTGACCACTGTGTTTAAGCATCAACTGATGAGGAAATTTCGTACTAGTCATATTATCCACCAAGAGCAACTAATCTCCAATGAGATAAGATCATAGATTTATAACCCCTGGCAAAAATATATGGAACCATCACACTTGGAGGGTTGTGCCCCAGCTGTTTTACTTCAAAGCAAATACACGAGTCGCATGTATTCGAGACGATAGGTTGTGGGGTTTTTAGGTATTCATTTATGGGTTAAACAAGGTTATATTTTCTTTAATTGGACTTTTAATGACTTGGTAAAACCAGTTATTTTTCAATTATATTTTTTTATTAAAATTTTTGCTTGGTGATGAAGTTGCTTGTACATAATTCAGCAGTACTACTGTACTGCAGAATAACCTACAGTGGCTGCATTCCTGCTACACCTTACCTCTGGTATAGTGTAATAGGAGTACTAAGATGGCAGGCCTGGGAGGCTTTAGTAGGCCCCCTGGCTGCCATGACAACCAGTATGGATTCCGCAATATGGAGGAGGGAGTCTCTGTATAGTAGAACTGGAAACATTTTAAAAAAAATTAGGCTGGTACTTCAGACTGCCCTAGCTGCAATAACTATAAATTGTTTCAACTGTTCTTTTAATTGCCAATGGTTAAATGGTGTAGCATATGGAATGCAGCGATTCTGTGGCAAACAATATTGGGTGAAGCCCCTACATATCACAAGGAAAACCAAATTTTAATGATAAGCAAGCTCCTGCAACAAACATTAAAGTTAATACCTACCATTAACCCCTTCCCGTCAGCTGATCATAAGATAAATTTGTACTTTTTCTCCCTGCTTTACAAGAACCATAACTTTTATTTTTACAACTACAAATGGTCAAATGGTGCCATTCACCATGCCATAGAATTTATTTCGGCTTCCCAGTTTATTCTAAGTTTGGTGAAATGTAAAAAAATAAATAAATACTTAAGCCATGTATGCAGGTTTTTTTTTTTTTTTTGTAGAGTTCACTCTTTGATATAAATGATTTATCTGCGTTCTGTAGGTTGATACCAAATACGTAGGGTTTTCTTTGTTTTAGTACTCCTAAAAATAAAAATAAGACAAATATTCTCTATTTCTTAAATTTGGGCTGCAGTACCATTTTCTGTGACCAATGACTTTTTTTGGTTCTTGTACCAATGAACCCGAGTCAGGTTTCGTTTTTTGCGGGCTGATGTGTACTTTTTTTATTGGTATCCTTTTGGGATTCATGCGACTGTTTTGATCACCATTTATTACAGATTTTAAGAGGTGTGAAATGACCAAAATAAGACCAATTTGCTTTTCTTTTACATTGTTCAGTATACGTTATGTTTTAATATATTTTAAATTTTATGGTTGTATGTGTCAATACCAATTATCTGTAATATTTAGATTTGTAAAATGGCAAAAGGGGGGTGATTTGAACTTTAAAAAAAAAAAAAAAAAAATTTAAAAAGGGGCAGGAAGTAAAAAGACAAACATGGCGGCTATGGAAGCCTTCATTAGGCTTCCAGCAGCCATGGTAACAGATTAACAACCCGTGATCTCGCCGTTGGGGAGCTGATCGGCGTGAGGAATAGTGCACAGCACCATTTCTCATTCATTTAGACACTGCAGCATCTAAAAGCATTGAGAAGCGGGGATCGGAACTGGCTTCATTACCTGCTGTTAGCGGTGGGTGCCATGTGCAATAACAGCCGACACTAGACTCCTGTGTAGCTGACTTACTGAGTAAGCTCGCTACATAGGAACTTGCCAACACCATGACTTACTCGTACATCATGGTGGTAAGAGTCCAACCTATGTCCCCTACATATGTTCCCTGAAAAAAGACAGCCATCCATCCAGTTCAACCTATTGTGCTATAGTGTTGATCCAGAAGAAGGCAAAAAAACTTCCATGAGGTGTTCTCATTTTAGGGGAGAATTCCTTCCTCCAATCTGGCAATCAGAATAAATCCCTGGATCAATGATCCTTCTCCAGAATCCTAGTCACTATAACTTGTTATATTACACTCTAGAAATGTATCTAGACCCTTTTTGAACTTTTAGTGAATTCACCAAGACAAGTTCCTCTGGCAGAGAGTTCCACAGTCTCACTGCTCTTACAGTAAAGAATCCCTTTCTATGTTTATGTAGGAATATTCTTTCCTCTAGATGCAAAAGATACCACCTTATTCTGGATACAGTCTTGGGTGTAAATAGATCATACTAAAGGAAAAAAATTCTGACTCCAAATAGGGCAATCTGAATAAATTCTTGGATTAACATTTTTTCCATAATTTAGTAACCATAAACTGTCAGATTTTTCATCAAAGCCCTTCTTGAATTTGTTCAATATATCCCCCATTACAGCCTCTTGTGGCATCAGCTGAAAGCAGTATGCAGGTTTCTTCACTCACTGACTACAAATTAATATATTGAAATTGGTGAGCAACTGAAATCGGGCAAACTTAAATAAGAATGGGGTTTCATAAACCAGTCTTAATGAAAATCGCATATGCCTCATAGAACACATTTGGCCCACAAAGCCCTGGTCTCAACATCAAGTCTGCCTGGGATTACAGAGAGAGGTAGAAAGATTTGATTAAGCCTATACCTACAAACGATCTATGGCTACTTCTCCAAGATGTTTGGAAAAACTTCCCTGCAGAGTTCCGTAAAACGCTGTTTATAATTGTACTTAGAAGATGTAAGGCTGTTTTTGAAGACCGTGTTCACACCAAATTTTGATTTATTGTCTTCATTTACTAATCCTCTTAACTAATAAAACTATTAACACTTTTAAAAAACCTTCGTACCTTACAGCATTTTCCCACCCCATCTAAACCTTTTTACACAATACTGTATATTCGAAAGTTGTAGAACTTATGATCTTATAGTATTGCTAAGCATTATATAAAACCAGAAAACCCTGTTTTAAAGGAAAATAGAAGAATTTAAATGTTTTATTGCAAAGTATTTTTTTTTTATTAAACTTTTCTGATTATGTGATATTCACTGCCATATAGAAAATATTCTGTTAACCTACAATAACTACAAAATGATCTGTTTTTGGTTTTTTTCCCCTCCCACAGCTGGAAACAACACTGGTGCTATTGTGGGTAAGTCACTTTTTTTTTTCTCCTCCTATATTGATAAATCTTTCATGCATTGCTTTGATTGCCTCTTTGTTGCATCTATAAAACTTTCATTTAGAATTGTAGTTATTTATTCCGATGAGGATTTTTTTTCTGAGCCAAATGCATATTAAATAGTGAAAATAACTGTTTTTAGATTATAGCAGGATCCTTGATGCATTTCCCTTTTTTTGTAACTGTATTGTCAATAAAAAGTACTGTAATACCAACAATCTCAAGAACCTGATGGAAAGCTTTCTGGCACCATATCTACTATTGTATCTCTCTTTTAGCTGAGATACAATGAAGGAAGAGAAGCTGAGCTCTATGATATACTGGTTTATATGAAAATACTGACTGGACTCCTTGAGATACAGTGGGAGTCCTGTTTATTCTGCCCAAATGCTGTGATTGTACACACACTGATGCAGTGAAAGTTTTCAAAGCAAGCTGTCAATCACTGTATATGGGTGGGGTCAGAAGGACTTTCAATTTCACGCTTAAAGGGGTATTCTGGGATCTAACAAAGCTTGTTAGTACGTGGCATGAGTACATGTGTAACACAATTTAACTATTTCTTTCCTGACAGATGGCATGCACATACTGATATTTGCGTTCTGAAAGATGTCTTATGTGATCTTCTCTGTAAAATGCAGACAGTAAATGTGTTGGAGCATATATATTCTGAAGTAATATGAAACTTTGGTTTGTTTTTGGAAATTAAGGGTACGACCACACGGCATAACCATCCATTTGATTTGAGTATTTTGAACTGCTTTTGTCCCAAAAACAGTTGGTTTTTGGACTGAATTTGACACGGACTTTGCAACGGTTTTTGAACGGTTTTCGGACTGCTTTCTAGCAGGAAGTGGGTAATATGTGCAAATGCATTATTGATTGGTGCAAGAAACCATGTGATTTGACTTTATACTACGTGTTCACTCCCTAAGCTTCCAGTGGCCATTTTGGTTTTGTCTCAGTCACATGTCACCTTTTTAAAAAAAAAAAAAAAAAAAAAAAAAAAAAAAAGTTATGCGCTTTCAACCACAACTTTTACTTCCAGTAGCAACGAGGATCAGCAGCTTGAGCTTCCACTCAGTTTGCCAATGAGAAATTTGCAGGACCTTCCTGTGTTTGAAGTGCAAAAACTCATCCACTCTAGGTGGGATTTATAATGCATCATTCGTCCTTTTTTTTTATTTTTTTCCCCCAAATTCCTAAACCAGCCCGTAAACCGCTCACAAAACTGACTTCTACTCGGCTCCCATTGACTTCAATGTTAATTTTCAGTCTGAAAACCTGGCAGAATATTGTGCATGTTGCACGTTTTTAGGAATGCCGACCGTTTAGAAAACCGTCCGGCAGGAAGTCGGTTTAGTGTAAACTACTGGATAGATCTTCTATAAACTGACAAAGGCGTGTGGATGTACCCTAAAAGTATGTCAGATATTTCTTTTCTACTTTAGGATTATTTCCTTTTTAGACATTTTATAGCATGTCGCAGGCTACATGCGATCTTTGCTATTGCACCTACACCATCTCTAGACTGTAAGTGACCCAACTCCCATCCCACTGGCAGGCACAACTAGGTGGGGACTAAACAGGGGTCAGGCGTTCAGAAATAGCTGAGCTCACTATGTTTTTGCAACTCACACTTACTATTATAAGAGTTATAAAAACAATGGGACACACTGACCACCTTGGGATGCTCATACTGGTGATAGATGCAGGTCCCGAGAGAGATTCACATCAGACCTTTATGGCATATATTTTGTCTAAGATGGGCATAACCCATAGTAATTTGATAGGTATGGGGCCTGGGACAATCCACTATCTGGAGAAATGACCCACGGATTACTGATTGTGGACTTATG
This sequence comes from Phyllomedusa bahiana, assembly GCA_025379985.1. Classification (NCBI taxonomy): domain Eukaryota; kingdom Metazoa; phylum Chordata; class Amphibia; order Anura; family Hylidae; genus Phyllomedusa; species Phyllomedusa bahiana. Next base: position 24,582 of record JAODAL010044864.1, on the reverse strand, counting down.
CAGCTGCATTTCAGGTCAAAGTAACTATATTGGAATAATAGAGCTGAGTTATGAACAGTGCATAAATTGTACCGCTCTATTGACCGCTAGAAGAAATGCACTTGGCATCGTCTGCGCTAATTTTTCATTGGAAGCAATGAGATGTGGATTTCAGTTCGCTTTGTCATCTACAGACAGCGACAAGAAAAAAAACTACTCCTTTAAAACATACCTTTTAATAATACAATATAAAAAATTAGATACAAACCTATAAGAACAGTAGCAGGACACCCATATGGGGTAAGGACAGTAACCCTACACTGTCCCCTGGACTACACACCCTAAGATACCTAATACGATCGGAGAACCCGCCCCAATAAGGGCGATCCCAATAATAACTCCTAACTGTACCCTACACAAAGTACCGCCTACTATAGCGGAAAATTTAGGGATAAACAGTAAGGAACCCACAATGAGTGGTACCAAAAGGACAGATATGTAAAAAACGCCAATACAAATGTAGATCAAGAGCACTGGCAATGAAACAAATCATGGAAAACAATTTTCCCTAGTCAGAAAATGTACATATCTATAATACCCTACATAGATAGAAAACAGTCAAAAAAAGAAAATGGGGTATATAAAGTGCTAGTACTTATCTGTGCCAATTGACCCAAACTGGTGAATTTGATCAATAAGATGACAAGAAACAGGCGCAGTTATATTTCAAGCGCCACTCAAAAACCCAAACGCGTTTCGTCCCATTCCAGGGACTCCTCAGTGGGTCAGAAAAAACCTATCCATCTGAATCTCCAATGCACCTATAGCCGAGATTCCAGCGGATGTGTCCTATGGAAGGGAGTTGGTGTATCTCCCTCCGATGGGGACTCTGATACCTGTGGATACTGACACAAGTATCAGAGTCCCCACCGGAGGGAGATACACCAACTCCCTTCCATAGGACACATCCGCTGGAATCTCGGCTATAGGTACATTGGAGATTCAGATGGATATGGTTTTTCTGACCCACTGAGGAGTCCCTGGAATGGGATGAAACGCGTTTGGGGTTTTCAGTGGCGCTTTAAATATAACTGCGCCTGTTTCTTGTCATCTTATTGATCAAATTCACCAGTTTGGGTCAATTGGCACAGATAAGTACGAGCACTTTATATACCCCATTTTCTTTTTTTGACTGTTTTCTATCTATGTAGGGTATTAGATATGTACAATTTCTGACTAGGGACAAGTTGTTATCTATGATTTGTTTCATTACCAGTGCTCCTGATCTACATTTGTATTGGCGTTTATTACATATCTGTCCTTTTGGTACCACTCATTGTGGGTTCCTTACTGTTTATCCCTAAATTTTCCTATTTTCCGCTATAGTAGGCGGTACTTTGTGTAGGGTACAGTTAGGAGTTATTGGGGTCGCCCTTATTGGGGCGGGTTCTCCGATTGTGTTAGGTATCTTAGGGTGTGTAGTCCAGGGGACAGTGTAGGGTTACTGTCCTTACCCCATATGGGTGTCCCGCTACTGTTCTTATAGGTTTGTATCTGTCACCTTTTAATACAATATAAAAAAATATGTTTTAAAGGAGTAGTTTTTTCTTGTCGGTGTTTTTGATATCTCTATTCCTGTAGGTGTCATATGTGGGAAGTATTGTTGTGTGCATCTACAGACAGCAACGAAAAAGAACACCAGAGGGCAGCATTGATTTGATAAAAATATTAATTTTTTTTTTTTTTTTTTTTTTATTTCAATTGAATAATTTTAGGTTTTGGATGATCATACAAAATTTCATCTTGGTACGGAATCTTACATTATTGTTTGACAATGAACATATGAAATTAACGTGTGTAAACTGGCCATATGACGTCTCATAGCCTTGCATTTAACTCATCACCTGAAATATCAGGGATGCTTTGAGCACTACAATATGATACTTTTAAAGTGATAAATTCCTAGCATCTTTTTGACTCTGGACAATGCCTAAAGAGGAATTTCATCACGTTATTTCCACCTGCCTATAAGCCTTAGTAAATGGAGATGTCTGTGCATGTGCAACTCCATTTACTTCTCTAGAGCGCAGAAATTCCATAGAAATAAGTAGTTTCACATCCACAGCCACTTCATTCCTGATGTTGGCTGGCAGGACAGGAATAACATGATGGGGGGTACCCTTTTAAGCAGATATATCATTGCACATAAAAACCTCAAATCTAATCTGCTCTGTGTTTTTAAGATATGCCTCATTTAGCAATATAATTAAAACATATAAGAGCGATCTTTGCTAAAGTTTTTTTAAGACTCATTAGGCTTGCCCATAATTTGACTATTACGGTATCTGCTTTCTGGTTGTCTATTATTATTATTATTATTATTATATATATATATATATATATATATATATATATATATATATATATATATATATATAATATAATATATTTTTTTTTTTTTTTTTTTAACTAACCTACTGTAGGAAAGGGATGTAAACACATGTTTGTTAATTTTAGGGATTTGGTAAATGGAACCCACAAAAAATGTACATGATAAAAATAACCTATGGTATGCTTTTGATGTACTGTATATTTAGATCTGTTTGTATATATATTTATTTGTATGGTATACATCTAGATCCATCTAACAAAGAAGCAAAAAAAGCAATGTGGCTTGATCTGCTTTAGACACTTATTTTTACTGTTGCACTGTATTTTTAATGAAGCACTGTTACTTTGTGCGCCACCTTTGACAATAGGTACTCAACCTAAACCTAGATGTAAATGGCACATTTTTTTTCTATCTGCAGCCACCACTAGGGCAGGTTACCAGTTTACTGTGTCATTTTACAATTAAGTTAAAAGGGATGTTCCCACAATAAATTTTCGAAAGCATATGCCATCAAAGCCTCCTAAGTCCCACCTGTACTTAGAACAAATATATAGAACAGAATTGAAAGTTGTGAGTAAGTTCGACCGGTTCTCCAATTTGAGCCCACCCTTTCAGAGGCCTGTATTCAAGATAGGTGGGGGTCGAAGAGGTGGGACCTTCACTCTTTGATTGCATATCCTAGCAATAGACCATCAGTCTATTGTATAATTTTACAATTTAATGGAGTTTACCATGCTGTATAAATTACATGTTAAGGGAGAGAAGTACCTTCCTCATAAATATATTGGACTCCTAACTAGGAGTCTATTATATTTTGTCAGTTCTCCTATTGGTCAAGTGGTGCAATTATTCATTTATTAATTTGGTTCTCTTTTGGCTACAAGGAGTATGAACCTATAGCTGTAATGTGCTGCCCTTAGATAGCAAAGCATATTTAGCTGATGGATCCACTTAATGGAACCTGTCAGTGATCATGTTTTCTCATCTACAAGCAGCATGTTTTAGAGTAGGAGGTGAGCAGACTGATATAGTTTTGTAGGGAAAGATTCAGCAGTTCTAATTTATTAATTTAACTTTCTACTCATTCTTGGTTAAGGAGTCCAGTTGGCGGTCTTATCCGTTACTGACAGCCTTCCTGGTATAAGTGCACACACAGATACTTGTCAAAATTATATATCATTCTGTTAGCTCCCTTGATCTGTAACATGCTACTTACAAATCTGAATGATCAATCTGACTGGTTCCCTTTTAAACTATTCAAACCTTTATCAAGAGTTATTTTTTTTTTTTTTTTTTTTTTTTTAGTATCCCATAGAAACCTATAGGAAAATAACAGTATAGAGTGCTACATTATAGATCTGCTATGGTGAAATGTCCAAGATCTTTTTCTGCAGGAAACTTTCATGTGTGTATAACTTTGTATGTTTCTTTAAAGGAGGTGTTATCGCTGGAATTGTTGTGATTCTGATTGCAGCAGCAGCAATTTATATGTGCTATTTTAAGAAAAAAAGAGGGTGAGAATATACTTTGAAAAAAAAAATGTAATACAACATTTACAGAGAACAGTAGTGCATGCTAGTTCCATAATTATCAATGGAAATGCATTCCATCAAAGTAGCATAAGAAGGTTTAGTCTAAAATTATAAAAATTCTATCTTATTTGGGTTGTTTGATTCCTAGGGAAAAAAAATAGTAATCTCCGAGTGCCCCATTTCAAACAAAGGGGGGAAAAAAAGCCTTTCTCTGCTTCTCTCAGTACTGGGTCTTTCTGGTCTTCTGTTCTCCTTGCCACTGCTTACATTGGCACGCTTTACTTCCGAAATGTGATGTAAATTAATGGCACGTGACTGCTGCGACCAATCAACAGCTGCAGTGAAGTACCCATTCGAAAGAGGAACAAGGTAAACAGAGGACCAGAGAGATGCAATAGCAGAATTGAGGAGCAGAGGAAGATTAGTACAGGAGCTTCACTAATAATTTTATTTTTTTAAGGAACTGGACAACCCTTTTAATGATTTTGTCCTGATGTGTGCGGCTGTTAAGTATATGCTAAATGGCCACTCTTTTAGCCCATAGAAATGCTAATGGCAGTCTAACCACTTAGTGATGTAAGTAAATGGAAGGGTCAGTGGATTCAGGCAACTCCACCAGGGTACTTACTCATGCTTCAGACTTCTTATGCAAAAGGTTCTCATGGCTGTCCTGTGGTCATGCCTGAACAGTGTCTTGCGCACAGACGAACACTAGGAAAAAGATATACCAGTATAGATATAGAGGGATAACGGTGCATTATTGTTTAAAAATGTACACATTCTATTTCTTTGCTTGCTTCTTTTTAAATTATTTGAAAAAAATAAAGTAACACTTTTTTGATTAAACCTTTCAAAACATCACGTCGCATTACATATGCATCTTTGGTAACCCTATAGCAACCCGGCTTACCATTCATTAAAAGGAACCTGTCACATTAGACTTGCTATCCGATTTGCTATAGAAATAACTGAGCACATTGATGTATTCTATGGGGAAAGAGTCTGTAGAACTTATACTTTATCAATTTAAATCCCTGCTTATTCAGGGTTAAGTACCGTAGTCCAGTAGGTGGTGTTATCAGATTGACAGCTTTTCTTATAAGATTATGCATACAGATAGCGGTCAATAACTGGTCAGACTGCCAACTGGACTCCTTAACTCAAGAATAAGAAGGGATTTAAATTAAGTAGTTGTACAGAATCTTTCCCCAAAGAACAATATATTCAGTTCTTTCTCTATAACAGGTTAACTAAGCCTAAGCAGATCTAATAGCATTTTCATTGTGACAGGTTCCCTTTAAGCAATTATAAATAAAGAGCATGTCAATTACTTATGCTTCCTGCCCATAATCAGAAATAATACAGATCAGGAGTACACAACATATTCTAGTTAATTAGCCACATTCTCATATTGTACCTTTTCCTGGGTTCACAGTAAGTGAGTCTTCCATGTCCAAGACCTTTAGGGCTTGTTCACGCGACGTTTTGGATCCGTTTTTGATGCGTTTTACAGATCCGTTTTTGATGCGTTTTACAGATCCGTTTTTGACTAGAGAAAACTGCATCCGAAAAGCGGATCCAGAAAACGCAACAGCTGATGCTTTTTGCATGCGTTTTTTCGATGCGTTTTTCGGATCCGTTTTTCAAAGCCTTTCCTTTTAACCCGATCATCTATTAATTTAACCAATTCCATGACCAAATACACCCTTTTAATAATTTGCTATGAATGATTTAACCCTACCCCTATTAATAATTATTAATAATTAATAGTTATTAATTGAGTTATTGTTAAGTAATAATAAATTAATACTTAATTATTAAATATTAATTATAAATGATTATTCGAGCATAATAATTAGTAATTAATTTATAATAAACTATAAATATTAATCAGTTCACAATTTATGATTAATGATTAGAACTATTAATAACCAATAAGTTATTAATTAATGACTAGTAATTAATAACACTTATTTATACATTGCTAATTATCACTAACGATCATTAATACTTAATTACTAATTAATAATTGATTACTAATATGATATAGGTGTGTGTGTATATGTGTATATATATATAATTATTTTTTTATATATATATTATACACAGACCTTAAGTTTAACCCACTGCGTTTTTCGGATGCGCTTTCAGGAACCAAAGTGCCAAAAGCGCACTCCATTATTCCCTATGGGCTTTCACTTGCGTAGAACGCTAGAAGAATTGACATGTCCATTCTTAAAGCGGATCCGAAAAGCGCAGTGCAGAAGAGCCCTCAAAAGCGCATCAGCGATCTCCCGTGTGAACAGCGATGCCACTTTTGAAAGCAATGTTAATCACACTGACAATTGTTAGATCCGTTTTGCGGATCCGCTTTGCTTGCGCAAAACGGATCCAAAAGCAGATCGGCAAAACATTGTGTGAACAAGCCCTTATAGCACTTGGATTGTAAATGCCCAAAATAGCTGAGAGATACTGCCAGATGTCTGAAAAGGGGGCTCCCTGCTTGGTACTCCCAGAAATGTAATATAAGGCTCCTATGTTCATTACAGTTTTTTGGAGGTTACAGAAGTGGCTGTTTACCAACTAATATTAGAGAGACCAATGCACATATGTCAGTCTTTTTCAGGATTACTTATTTAGGTTACTTAGGATAGCAAACAAAGCTCAATAGTGCCAGCCATACAGTGCACACCATAACAATGCCACCCATTCAATGCAGTTGTCAACAGATGAATATTACATTCTGAAATATGAGGGCAAACTAAGCAGGTTTGTGTCTCAATGGGTGGGGGCCGCATGTTTACTCCTGATATAGATTAAATGAACCACAAAATTGGTTAAATACAGCTAGTCCTGCAAAGGCTGCATACAACTACATTGATTTTAAAAAAAAAGTTATAATTTAATTTTTAATGGTGGTTAATGGAAATTCAGTGGTGAATGATAATTAAAACAGTGAGAGCACAGGACTGGGTGAAGGCCTCTTATCGTGTTCGAAGTTGTGAGGATTCTTGAACTAGAGGATATAACGAAGATAGATGGGGAAAATGTTAGTGTGTGTAGAAGTCTAGGTGCAACATGTATGATCTAGGCGCATAGCGAGCAGTTATAAATGGCTGAGAAGCAGTGTAGGATGCACCAGAATTTATGAACCTGTTCTTCTGCAGGTCATAGATTTGGCACATTTTAGTGCCACTACGACAACTCTGGTTCAGATAGACCACTTTTAATTTGGTGTGCCTGTTTCAGCAGTAATGTACCTAGTTTTGCCATCCTCCAGTCATAAATGTGTAGAATCATACGGTTGTGGTGCGACAGGCCTCCACATGTTAGGTGCATTACAAGGTGCAAAATGCACTTAATTTTGGAATGCACCTGCTCATACAACTAGAGAACATGGCTGGCGCAGCCCTGTACTTGTCGCCCTTGATGTTTAAATACTTACTCATACACGTTCAGGACGAATAAGACAAAAAGCATAAAACAGACTTATAAGAACAGGTGCTAAAGAATTATTAGGTGGAGAATATTTTTTTTTTTTTTTTTTTTTTTAGTTGCAGGAGAACAGTGTGTATTTTTACATATTTAATAATTTGTAATTATATTAACATATACATTATACCATTTTTTCCCCCTGTTTTGTTCTTATGCTAAAACTTGTACACTAGTGGTTATGCAGGTCCAAATCGAAGGAACCCTGACAGTGGCACATCAGGTAGCCACCAGGCACCTGTAAATGACTGTGGTATGAAGCAAATGGCACAGGTAGATCTGTAACAGTCTCCGTACTTGCCACCTCATCTGGCCAAGCTTTCACAGCTTCATGTGCATTGTTTAAATGTTGTCTTGTGTGTAGTGTACTAACATTGTTTTGAAGTTGACCTCTTTTGTAACCTAAAGATGGCTTTGCAGAAGAACTGAAATGATCTAGAGCTCAATGTCGTGATGTTCTCTGTGTTTAACTCTGTTTTTTATGCAGCTATACCTCATTAATACTGTGGACTATCCTGCGTCCCGGTTATTAACCATTTCACCGAATAGTGCACATTTAGACCAATTCTTACGCCTTTGAAATAACATATGTCTATTAAAGGGGCTGGTACTATATTCACTTGTAATACCAGGTTTGCTGTGGTTTCTTATAGTTAAACACCATATGGAATAAACAAGACTCTAAGGCAGCAAAAACTAAATTGGCATAGGAAGTTTTTGCATGTACTGTACATTGCAGGGTGCCATTTTTCCCAACAAATGGTGTGCACATCTCCTGTATTGTCTTTTCTTTGTAAATGAGAATGTGATTTTTATCAGTTAATCCATTCTTAATATTTCTTTAAAATTGTACTACAACCCCTTTAACAAAATTAACACAAGTTTGATGTTTTAATGTTTGAAATAGTAGCTTTTAAATGTGTTAATTTTAACCTTTTCATAGCATGCTTTAAAGTTGCATGTTTATTGCTTGAAATGTTTATCAGCAAGCACATTTTTTAACCAACTTTTTGCCATTATTCTTTCACTCTTGTGTTTTATCTTTATTTTCCCTTCATATGCATGTGGGGTTGGGGTAATAAGCAGATACCTCTAACTGTGGTTAGATGGTATTGATATGTATAATGTTAAACTATTAAACTTGATGTGTTACATGAGTGCCAACCAGTTTTAAGAGCATACGAAAAATATCTATTTGACTCTTTTTGACTTTTTATTTTTAAACTAGTCCGTTCATGAACCTGATTTTACAGAATGAACCTAGATCACTCATCTAAGGAGATGTCAGCAATTAAAAGGGTTGGACCATGAGATGAGTAATAAATGTGTAATGAATGATCTGACCACTAGGAGCCCCGATTGAAGGGCACTGCGGTCAGACACGTACAGCAGCCAGCCCCTCGACAATCATAGATTTGTTTCCTATTCTATTGATGGTCCAACCCTTTTGAAGTTAAAACTCCTGCTTTATTAATCATCAGATATTAAGTTTTCTGGAGACACATTGGGGAAAGTTTGCTATTGCTGTCTAAATGTTAAACGTCATAAACTTCGCCTGAAATGTCGTCTAATTTATTACATTGGTTCATGCTGTTTTGTCATTTTTGGATTTTATTGACCAACGATTCATTATCTTATCTCAAACAAAATTTTGGTGCAATGTTTTTTGTTTTAATTCTGGTGAGTTTTTGGTATGGCATAGTGGCTCTACCCCCTTTCTGCGAGGCAATGCCTCTGACTATAAGCCACACCCCTTTTCTAGACCTTTTTTTAAGTACTATTTTTTTTTTAAAGCACATGACACATGCTGGACAAACAATAACCACTTTTTGTGACATTTTATGATACTTGACACAGCCACGATAGTAAAATGTGTCCCATTCTTATAATAATCAACCTTTTGTCTGATTTCTAATGTGGGTTTTTTTTCTATTTTTTATTTAGGAAACATGATCATTATTTTTACGATGTCAATTTTGGCATTGATGATAAATGATGGCCTGTATCAGTGAGGAATCGACATAGCAGAGATTTCAACCGTCCTGTATGCTTGAAGATTATGCTGCTTTGAAGCTTTGCTCCACTGGATCTTTCCAAATGTGCCTTGAACTGCATAGTTTAACTGGTTGTCTTAAATGCGCATGAAAGTCTGACAATTCTTCGGTGTGCAAGGAACGCTAGATCGATTCCCACAGATGTTTCTATTAAAGACTTATCTTTTATATTTGTAAACTTTGCACATGGAAGGGAGTCAAATATTCAGACTGTGAATGGCCTTTTGTTCTGTCACTTGGTTCATCGATTTTAGAATGTAAAAGACTGATATATATTTTTCTACAAAAATACATTTAGCATAACTGGGGATTTAATATTTCATTTGATGTTGTATGGGGATGTTGTAACTATTAAAGAAAAAGTGACCCATGGTCTGCATCCCTATAAGTGCGGAAAATACTGTACACTTTAGGGCTGCTCACATAATGACCGTTTCAGCGGTCCAGAGGCAGGAACTTTATACAGGACTTCTAGACTACATTAGGTTATTTATATAGAGCCCCAAAATGTATCGCCATTAGCAAATTTGCCAATGAACTGCTGTTTTAACTGAAAGGTGGCGAAACAGTGAATTAGGATTCACAGTATACCACTTGATTTGAGAGAGGGGGGAACAAGATGCTGCTTCTAGGCAGAATTAATAGAAGTGTGTCCTTCCTTAAGGTGGTTTTCAATCTTCCACTGCAGTTTTTTCTGTTAAAGCTAGAAGTGAATCCTGAAAGAATGAAAAATAGTCCTTTCTATTTCTCATTCTTTTAAGGCCATTCCCAGCTTTGGTTCTAAAATCAGACCCTTTAAAAGAAGCACTCAATAATGATCCTTTTCAGGCATACTCAAATTTTGTATTAAGACTATCCTATGGCAAGTTACTACTACTAAAATAGTTAAAGGGATGTCCAGGTCAAAAACTTACTTTCTAGCAGAAGCAATTTAAAATAAGTGCTACTTGACTCCCCACTCCACTTTTTTCCAGCACTGCCTCTACTCTCTTTGGGGCTTCTGTTACCTCTACTGCCATGATCAAGAAGTTATCACTGCTGCAACCACTGTTTTCCTGACCTCACAGTTTAAAAGACTATGCTCTGAATGCCAAGAAAAAAATATGACCACTACAGCCAATCAGTGACTGCAACAGTGACTTTAAAACTGCCTGGACCAGGAAGTTAACATAAGACCCATCAAGGCGGTGCTGGAACAGGTGAGAGTGGGAAGAGAAGTATCACTTTTATTCTGTAGCAGCAATAAAAAAAATAAACTCTTGACCAACCAATCACGATCCTTCCTCATTTTAAATTTGTATTTATTGAAGATGTTTGTGTAGTTCTTTTCCTTTAGTTCACAGGTGTCAAACTGCCGGCCCTCCAGCTGTTGGGAAACTACAACTCCCATCATTCCCACTGTTATAGATTATACAGTTTCCCAACAGCTGGAGGGCCGGCAGTTTGACACCCCTGCTTTAGTTCATCATTTTGGAGCAACACAGAGTTTTTTGTGACTTATTTTGTGCACGTAAAAATACATGTTATTTATTAATAGGACTTCTTTCTTGAAGTGTATATATTTTTTTTTTCATAGATCGAAACCACAGAGTAATGCATCTATAATGAATCTTGTATTATCATTCTAGAAAAGTTGTACCTTACTCCCCTTCCAGTATCTGCATTTCCCCTGTTCTATATGTGGAATATAATTTAAACAAATTTTATCCACATGCTGCAGAGAAGTGGCCTGCAGTTCAGATTTTTAAATGTCAGTTTGTGTTGCAGAAAGTATTTGACGTAGATTTTGCACAGTGCAGATTTTGATTCCCCCCACTGAAGTCAAATTCTGGTGTTGTGGACTTTACTGTGGATTATTCCAACAATCTACATGGGCAATAAGTGACTCTCTTCGTCAGGCTTCCAGTGATATATATGTTGCAGCATCCTCTAACTCTGTTGTGCAGTTAATTTCCTCGTGTTATTGCTTCTAGACATTTATTACTGAATCAATCAGCTAAGTTACCATTCTGGTTCTAAATGGGTGTATTACTACCTGAACCAACGATCAGTACTGATTTGACAGTGTTAGACCATGCAAGGACACCCCTTACTGGTAATGTCCAGTTGACAGATTCCGTATACATTTCTAGAAGGAATAATGGAGTAATAGCACAACTGTTACATTAGAAGATGCTCCAGGACTGTTTTACATGGATCAGATTTATTAAAACAGAGACATGTCGGGAACAGTCACGGGCCCTATTTAATCTATGTAAGACTTAAACTGTGCAGGTAAAGGTGAAACACCAATGGGAGTCATCTGTTAAGAGCACACAGCACTTTTATTTAGCATTACACCAGAAGGACCCCAACCACTCAAATTAGGGAAAGAGAAAATGCAGATCTACAAGAAGCAGCAGAAGATGATAGGAAAAGCGAAGTTTTAAGCACTGGATTTAGTATTAAGTATAATATTTAGGATATATGACTGTTATAGATTTAAATGCACTTGCCATAATTGGTCAAAATGTACATACAAAATGTAATATTGTAAGCTTGTGAATGTACAGGGACATGCTACTTTTTGTACAGTTGAAGATTTTCCTAATCTCCCCTTTTCCCAATAAGCAATAAATATAAAATACATCTAATATATGTTAAAATCTAAATCTATTTTTTTATTACCAAAAATAAATGTTAATTTACTAAGATTTGTGTTGCGGTGTATATTTTTTGCCAACAGGTGATCCATACAAAATTCTGTTTTATCCACAAACAAATGCCAGCAACAAAGCATCAGATAAGCATCAGGTGTGAGGACTATACCGATACCAAAAAACATATTCATCTTTATTATAAATAAAATAAAGGCTTTTCCCATGTTAGATATACCTATGGGACCCACACGTCTTAAAAATGAGCCCCTGCAACTCCCCATTCAGAACGTGGGCCATGTTTGCATGGTTACCCTCCATTTCAGTGGGAGAATTTACTAACAAGATGTGATTAAAGGGGCTGTCTCACTCTGCTGTTTCACAGAGCCAAAAAAAGTTTTCATTCATGGCTCCGGTCTCTTCCTGGTCAGGTTGTGGCTGGTTCTATGGCAGTGATTAGCATATAGGATGTAATAGCAAATAGGATATAATTCAGATACAAATTGACAGTTTAAGCCAAGAATGCAAAAATGAAATCTTTTCATCTATGTGCATATATCATATATGATGTTTAGAACACTGTGCATTCTTCAAACTTCCAAGAGGATCAGTGACCCAAAACCAGGGGAAATATTGACGGCCATACCTTAAAATTCCTGATTTTGATGCGGTGTTCAGCAGTGAAACATGTTGGGGAGGTATCGGTCATTTTTTTTTTAAGCTTTACACTACACTTTCTGTTAAAGTTGTCCAACTGCAGTGGACAACTTTATAGTTATAATCTATAACTAGTCTGTACTAGCCTGCCTGAGAAATAGATGTTCCTGCTGATAGTCAGCAATTCACTATCCTACAGCTATTATATAGCTCAAATGGGTTTATAAACCAGCTGATAATGTGGAGGATTTCTTGGTTGTATCCCCCAGTGTGCACCGTTAATAACAGGTAAAAAATACAGAACCATTATCACAGACCGGTCTAAAAAATACTATTGAAGGTTCCAGTAGATAAATTAAGGGTGTCTACTTGCATGGGATCTGCTACCTATACAGGGAAAACGAATGGTTGATCTTGTGTTGCAAATGTAGGGCACGACATGATCATTCTTGTGTTGGAATAAATGTTTTGCTAACTATCTAAGGGGCTATGTATTGTCACTCCAGTTTTGAGATTATATATATATATATATATATTTACTTATTTATTTTTTTTCCTGTCTATATAGCGAACAACCTATGCTTATCCCTGTATTGAATTCAACTATTCTTGCTACCCTTAGCAGGAACATCAATTTTATTTCTTACACATTGTTCCTTATGATAGAACTACCAATTTAAAAAAAGACAAATGCGGACCCATTATCGCAAACCTTTTTAGATGATAAAAAAATAAAAAATAAAAAAAAAAATTTGAAGGTTTCAGTAGATAAATTAAGGGTGGTTGCTTGCATGGGCATTGCTGCTTAGATAGGGAACAACGTATGGACATTCTTGTACTGACTACATAGGGCACAACCTATGGTCATTTTTGTGTTGAAACAAACTGTTTTGCTGTTTACACAAGGAACAATTTATGGCCACGCTGGAGTTGATATAGATTTTTTTTTCTTTTTATCCAAATAGGGAATAACGTATAGGTATCCTTGAAAAGTTACCCTTGTTATCTGAATAAGAAACAATGTATGACTAATTTTGTGTTGAAACAACTCACACTGTTTATACAGGAATAACATATGGTCAAGTAAAAAAAACTTTGTAAATATCAATTACTCTTGGGATGCTCTGACTTCTAATAATAAACTGTAAAACAGACCAGGTGCAGTGTTCTTAACATTTCTGGGGCACTATATAGTGTAGTTTTTAAATTTGAGTAAAATAAAGGCTGTTGTATTTAAAATGTATTCTGAGGTGGCTAAAAGGAGTTTAAGATTGCTTATGACAATGTGTAGAGTATATTATATTGTATATACACCCACCCCCACCACAGATACAGTAGGTGATAGTAGTTTGTTTTTGTTTTGTTTGTTTTTATTAGTATTATATATAGACTGTGACTCTAGAACAGGACAGACAACATTGCACCGGCACCCAAACTTGCCACCTTCACACCGAGTCAGTTGCCCCATATGCATTGAAACCGATAGGGAATACCTCTGGATGCCAGTTGTAGCCAATAAGACAGCATGGGCCGTTTCCAACTCGGGATGTTAGTTTTTCAGGCATATATAGAATCCAATCTAGAATGCGCTCTTGTCTAGTTTGAACCAAACCTTCCCTGAGACCTAAAAGACTGTTGGGCTATGTTCACACGGCTTAAACTGGGACGCATCTCTGCGCCGTACTGCGCTAAGTATGGGGCGTCCCAGTCATTACGGTAATCTATAGTTCTCATAGAGAACTATGGATTAAGTCTCCTCTCCTCGCTTGCACAATAGGCCGAGCGGGGAGAGAAGTGACATGTCAATTATTCACGACGTAAACACGCCATGAATAATGAATGTCGATGGGGCCGGGGTAATGTCTTATTGCGCCGCATATAACACACGCCGCAATATGACGGGTGTTTTAGAACCACGCGCTGGTCAGCGTTTTTTACCAAAGCACGGGGCGATGTCCGGGCGCTGGCCCCATAAACATTCATTGTCAGCGGCAAGTATTCACCGCTAACAATTGACATGTCAATACTCCCCCCGCGTGTACAATACGATCGTATTGTATGTGCAGGGAGACGACGCATAATCTATAGCTCTCTATGAAAGCTATGAATTACCGTAATTGTGGCGTGCATTTTGCTGCATATTAAGCGCAAAATGCGTCGAAATACGCGCACAATTCCATGTACAAATAAACTGTGTGAACATACCTTTGGAGCTCAGACATTCAGTAGCCCTAGCCTAGACATTAGAAATCTGTGGACATTGATCCCAAAACTTTTTGTCGCTGGGCTTTCCCAAATCTGTAAAATGGAAACCCATGTTTGGTTACATCTGGTACAAGTTTCAGAAGCCAAATGTTGCATTTATTTAAATAGTACTGGAATTAGATACACCTTAATAAGCTATTTAATTTGGATAAGCTGGTCCTGCGCACTAAGGACTGTTTACCACCAAGAGGACTTAAGTTCCTCCACTGATTTGTCCTTCAGAACTGGAATATCGCTCCTCCATTTCTTCAAAAGATTTAACAAGAAGTGCAGGTCTATCCGACATCAGGGATTTAGAAAATGGAGAAATCTATTTCTGTAAGTTTTCTCTTCTGGCCAGACACTGGCACACCTTGACAAGGTGAGGGACTGCTGATCTAATTCAAATGATGCTAGAGTACAAATACATCTTATAGATGGGCTACATCGTATTTATCCTATATTTAAATACCTGACATCAGTAAAGATTTTCCTATATGGTGGCAGTGTACCAGGTACTCGCTCTTTCTTGACATTTATACTAAATATCTATCGTCTTTTTGGCGCCTCACTGGTCCCCCTCTCTATTCCGTCCCCTGATGCAGTCACTGTAATTTGGTTGGATGATCAAAACATGTTGGGATGGGACCATAGGGTTAATTTGTAGGGCCAGCATTTAATAGGATCAGATCGCTGACAGGAGCACCCTTATGAGAGCGACTTTCCTGCATGTTACTTTTGTAGGTAAGGGCTATATAGTTGTGTTTAGGGCCACATAGGTACATATATATTTATATATTTTTTCAGATATTGTGGGTCCCTCCATACATCTTTTATATTCTTATCAGGGTTCATACAGAGGGAGATGTCACGGGTTTTACTGTGTGCTCTTTTTTTCAAATTTTCTTTTTTTAAAAGTTAAGTTTTATGACTATTTCTCTTTTTAGGTAGTTATAGACAGAATGAGCCAACCCCACCCACAGTCGTTTCTACACCTAGATTCTCAGGCTTCTGTAATGTGTTTTCTGCAAAATAAGTATATCGGGATTATATGTTTTCAAATAATTGCATACTAATGCCCTTTTGACTTTACAATTGAGGCCCCTCATTCCATGAGATTAACTTGCAATCAGTCATATCAAGGTTACTGGAAATGGGGTAGGAAGATCCCAAAGAGGTCCAGCTACCATTGCTCATTCACCATCATATATATATATATATATATATATATATATATATATATATATATATGTGTGTGCACACACACACTCTCTACATAAAACACAAAAACCCATGCCTTGTCCCACCCTTCTTAAAGACTCCCAATACAAAATAGGAAAAGAGCATCTTCTAACAGCAAAAACTCATAATGGGATAAAGGCCTTTCACCTAAAAATAGAAGTGGTAACTAAGAAAAGGAAAAGCCCCATGACACCTTCTCCATCTGACATCAAGGAGTTTAATAACCAAAGGTGTCCTAATTTGCAACAAAACCCTCTTCCCCTTATCGTATTTCCACTGTAGGTAACTCACAAAAGCATAATATAACAGCTATAAAATATCCCCCGTACAACCATATACCCTTATGTAATGTATGGTCCAGCCAGTGTGACACCTCTTCTTATGATGATATTGAAGTTGAGGTTTCTTCATTTTTTTTTTCAGGCCACCATTCCAGACTTGTGTTGTGTGTGTCACGTGATGTTTGTATGAACGTCTGTGATGTCACTATTAAGAAGCCTATAAGCCACCTCTATTGCTGTGTTTATCTTGCTAGAACTGATAGACCTTGTGATGAGTCGACTTGTTGACTCCAATATTTTGCCTGGACGTCCACCTCTTGGCTTTAGAATGAATGGACGGACTTAATTATATATTTTTCTAGTTGTCATTGCTCTCCTTTAATGCAGTTTGGCAACATTCTTGGCTTTTGAAAGTTTATTTTGGATGAATGGCTTCTTCCTGGTAGAGTGGCCTTTCAGCCCATGTTGATACAGTACTTGTTTCACTGTGGATAATGACACAATCTTACCAGCTTCTGCCAGCATCTTCACAAGGTCTTTTGCTTTTGTTCTTGGGTTGATATGCACATGTCGGACCCAAGTACGTTCATCTCTGAGACACAGAACCCGTCTCCTTCCTGAGCAGTATGATGGGTGGACATTCCCATCTTGTTTGTACTTTCATATAATTGTTTGTACAGATGGACGAGGCACCATCGGGTATCTGGAAATTGCACCCCAGGATGAACCAGACTTGTACAAGTCCACAATTCTCTTCCTGATATCTTGGCTGATTTCTTTACTCTCCTATGATGTTACACATCGATGCAGTGTGTTTCTGGTGTGCATTAAAATACATTCACAGGTTCACAGGTGTGTCTCTAACTCTGATGTTGCTAATAAACCAGAAGCATCCAAAGACATGACATCTTCATATGGGCTTTCCCAAATTGTTTAAAGGCATAGTAATCCTAGAGTATGTAAACTATTGACTTTGCAGAAAGTAATAAAAATGCCTTAAAAATCTCGCTCTCATTATTCAGGCATTAGGCAATTGACCTAAAACGGGTAAGGTTTATTCTGACTTCATGTCAGATAGTGAGAAAAACATGAGTATGTGTCTTTTTATATAGTGTATGTAAACTTCTGGTTTCAACTGTGTGTATGTGTGTATATGTATATATATATATGGACACACAACTATATATTATATACTATATAGCATATATACAGAAGTATGCATATAAACACATATATAGATGTATACATGAATATATATACATATATAATCACTGCATGCACCTCACTAATACATATAAAAGCAGTATTCTCTATTATATACTGTGTGGCATATATACAAAAGTATACATATAAGCACACATACATAGATGTATAGACATATATAGATGCATACACGCATGTATACATCTATGTATGTGTGTTTATATGTATACTTTTGTATATATGCTATATAGTATATAATATATAGCTGTGTGTCCATATATATGTATATATATATATATATATATATATATATATATATATATATATAGATATACACACATATATATGTATACATAAACAAATGAATACTTCTATGTTTGCGTGTATATATAGTATCTCCCAAAAGTGAATACACCCCTCGTATTTTTGGAAATATTGTATTATATCTTTTCATGGAACAACACTAAAGATGTGACACTTCGATACAATGTAAAGTAGTGATAGGTTTCAGCTTTTATAACAGTGTAAAGCTTTTGGCAACAAAAATGAGTACACCCCTAAGTGAAAATGAACAAATTGTTCCCAGTTTATATTTTTCTCTGTAATGTGACTCGTTAGTGTTACAAGATCTCAGGTGTGAATGGGGAACTGGTGTGTTAAATGTGTGGTTATCGCTCTCACACTGTCTTATATTGGTCACTGGAAGTTCAACATGGCATTTTATGGCAAAGAACCCTCTGAGGATCTGAAAAAAAGAATTATCGTTCTACATAAAGATGCCCTAGGCTATAAGAAGCCACAATGAAACTGAGCTGCAACACGGTGACCAAGACCATACAGAGGTTTAACACAAGTTCCACTCAGAACAGGCCTCACCAACTTCAACCAAAGAAGTTAAGTGCACATACTCTGCGTCATATCCAGAGATTGCTTTCTCAAAATAGACATATGAGTGCTGCAGATAGCTGAAAAGGTTAAAGGGGTGAAGGCTCAGCCTGTCAGTTATCAGACTATATGCCACATACTGCATCAAATTGGTCTGCAGGGCTGTCATTCCAGAAGGAAGTCTCTACTAAAGATGATGCACAAGAGAGCCTATAAACAGTTTGCTGACAAGCAGACTATGGACATTAATTACTGAAACCATGTCCTGTGGTCTGATGAGACCAAATAAACGTATTTGGTTCAGATGGTGTCAAACGTGTGTGAAGACAATCAGGTGAGGAGTACAAAGACAAGTGTGTCTTTGCCTATAGTCAAGCATGGTGGTGGGAGTGTCACTGTTTGGGGCTACATAAATGCTACCGGCTGTGGGGAGCTATAGTTCATTGAGGGAACCATGAATACCAACACGTACTGTGACATACTGAAGCAGAGCATGATCTCCTCCCTTCTGGGCCACACGGCAGTATTCCAACATGATAACGATCCCAAACACACCCCCAAGATGACCACTGCCATGCTAAAGAAAATGAGGATAAAGGTGCTGAACTGCCTAAGTATATCTCCAAATCAGCATCCTCAATCGGTAGATGGAGGAGCACAAGGTCTCTAACATCCACCAGCTCCGTGATGTCATCATGGAGGAGTGAAAGAGGATTCCAGTGGCAACCTGCGAAGTTCATACCCAAGAAAGTTATGGTGGTCACACAAAATATTGACACTTAGGGTACAATTTGTCCATTTTCACTTAGAGGTGTACTAACTTTTGTTCCCAGCAGTTTAGAAATTGATGGCTGTGTGATGTGTTATTTTGAGGGCAATGCAAATTTATACTGTTATATAAGTTGTACACTGACTTCTTTGTATTGTGTCACTGTCATATCTTCAGTGCTGTCCCATGAAAAGATACAGTATAATACAATTTTTTCAAAAATATGAGAGACTGTATGTATATTTTTGTACTAGTATATAATATACTGTTGTATCTATGTGTATATATAAATTATAAATAGAGATGGGCGAATCGATTCTAACGAAGTGGAATTCGTTTAGAATTTCAGGAAAACTTCAGTTCGGAACGAAGTCGAACTTTGGGGTACTTCGGGTGAACGAAGTGTGCTTTTGATTGATAAAATGGCTGCGAGCACATGGCGCTACATGGGGCAAAGCACTCTGGGAGGAAGAAGGGCATAGCCTGCATGACATGTGCAGAGGTGAAGCCAATCAGAGACCGGCGGGATTCTGTGACGTCACCGCACTATATAAGTCCAGGCGCGACGCCGGGAGCTCACACTCCTCTCACTGTGCTCATCAGGGAAGGTGCTGCCGTGGCTGATAGCTCTTACTGAAGAATTGATTTTTATATAGCGATTTCTGTGGGGTGTCTCAGCTTGTCTCAGAGACTGTTCTCTTAATGTTCTATTTCTAATTTTTTGGGGTATTGGATCTGAAATCCAGTGTGCGTCCACTGCAGCTGCATATACATTCAATATCCAAGTGGGATCTAAGCCAGTTCCTGTTGTATTCATTCAAAGAAACAAGGTTTTTACAAATACAAATACCACTTTCATTTTTGGACTGTGCTCAATTTCTATTGCGGCAATTTTACATCCAGGGGGTTAATTAAGCGGGGTTGTTTTGCTGGTGTGGCTGACCCCCAAAGAAAAAAACCGTCTTTTTTTCAAAAAAACGGCAAAAAAAAATAGTATTTAAAATTTTCCTGTTAGCCTAATTCACAAAGCAAAAGGTTATACAAAAAAAAACTGTAAAATCTCTTTGTTGTGTGGCGTAGTAAAACAAACCACGCAAATTGTAAACACGCTACCAAAAAGCTACTATCTTTGTTGGGGGAGCTCCAAATTCTTTGGCGCAAATTTACATCCAGGGGGTTAATTAAGCGCCTTGTTTTTGGCTTGGATGTTGCTGACCCCATAGGAAAAACCGTCTTTTTACAATGCCAAAAGACTATATAAAATTTTTTTTTCCTGTAAAAGCCTAAATCACAAGCAAAGTTATTTACAAACTGTATCTCTTGTTTTTGTGGCGGTTAGGAAAAACCCACGCAATTTGTAAACACGGCTACATAAAAGCTACTAGGGTTTGTGAGGCTCAATTTTCTTTGGCGGCAATTTTTACACATCCAGGGGTTAAATAAGCGTTTGGTTTTTTTGCTGGTGTGCTGAACCCAAGAAAAACCGTTCTTTTTCAATGCCAAAATATATAAAAATTTTTCCTGTAAAGCCTAAATTCACAAAAAGCAAAGGTTAAATTACCAAAACTGTTATCTTTGTTGTTGTGGCGTAGAAAATAACCCACGCCAAATTGGTAAACACGCTTACAAAAAGGCTAACTAGGGGTTTGTGCGGCCCTCAATTTCTTTGGCCCACTAATTTTACAATCCAGGGTTAATTAAAAGCGTTGTTTTGCTGTTATGCTGACCCCAAAGGAAAACCGTATTTTTCAACGCAAAAATACCATAAAATTTTTCCTGTAAAAAGCCTATTTCACAAAGCAAAGGGTTAATTTAAAAATTTTTTTCTTTTTGTTGGGGCTAGAAACCGAAAATTTAACACGCTACAAAGCTACTAGTTTGGGGGCCAATTTTTGGCGCAATTTACATCCAGGGTTAATTAAGCTTTTTTGCTGGTGTGGGGAAAAAAAAACCGTTTTTTTTAAAACGCCAAAAATAAAAAAAATTTTTCCTGTAGCAAATTCACAAGCAAATTTTAATTACAATTAAATCTCTTTTTGTGTGGCGTAGAAAAACACGCTTTGTAACAGCAAAAAGCTACTATTTTGGGGGGCCCTCAATTCTTTGCCAATTTTACATCCAGGGTTTAATTAAGGTTTTTTGGGGTGTGTGCCCCCAAAAAAAACCGTCTTTTCAACCCCAAAATATATAATTTTTCCTGTACTATTTTCACAAGCAAAGGTTAATTAAAAAACTTTACCCTTTGTTGTGTGGCGTAAAAAAAACACGCTTGTAACACGCTAAAAAAGCATAGTTTGTGGGGCCCAATTTTTGGGAATTTCACCCGGGGGTTTAATTAAGCGTTTTTTTGGGTTTTAACAAAAAAAAAACCCTTTTTTTAAAAGGGCCCAAAAAAAAATTTTTCCTGTCCTAATTCATTCCGAAGGTTAATTAAGCCTGTTTGGTTTTTAATTTTAGTAAAAACACGGGTTTTTTAAACGCACATACAAGTAAATTTTCCGGGGCCATTTGTGGGGCGCTTTTTATACCCAAGGGTTACCCAAGGGCTTTTATGGGTTTCATTTGGGTAAAAAAAAACGGGTGTTTTATTTTCATATCAGATATCTCATCAAACAGGTCTGTACTTTTTTGAACAAAAACGTTGTCGAGGAGTGCGGGGGGCTCTCACCTGCGAGTGGCAGGGCCCAAACATTCCTGGAAACCCCCGGTTTTGCAGCACAGCAAGGGGGGGAGCAGAGGGGTCACTCGGGGGAGGCCAAACTGCGCCTCTAGGGCGTGTGGTTTTTTAGAAAACCCAAGGGGTTTTGATTTTTGACTAGGTTCCCCCTTCCTCCCAGAGGGAAATTGCCCCCCACCCAAGATCGGGGGGGAAACTTCAGACACAACCCTTATTTTGCTGGCCCGGGGGGGCGGGTCAGCGGCCCTCACCTGTCCTCCCCCCCCCCCCCTCTGCCCCATGGGGTTCCCTCAGCCCCAGAGATCACTATGTGGTCTGGGTCGGGCCCATATAAGCGGGGGATGAACAATTTTTGGGAGGGCAGTCAGCAGCTACTTGGGCAGCGAAGAAAAGGGGGCCAAATACCCCCCTGTTTTTTTCAGTAGGGGGCAAAGTATAGATTTTTGGGAGAGTGGGCATGGGGGGGTTGTTGTGAGGGTCACCTTTGGGCATACCAAGACCGTGATGAGGACAGAGTACGATAAACACAAATAGATGAGAGTACCCGACCGGCAGGGGGGCCCGGGTGGGGGCAAGGGGCCCCCTCATCGTCGGAAAGAGGGCTCAGCTTGCGCGCAGGAGGGCGCAGCCAGCAAGGGGTTTGTGGGTAAAGCAGCAGGAAGCAGCTTGAGGTCGGGGGCCAAAGGGGCCCCGGGGAAAAAAAACCCCTTGCAGGTCAAGAAAGTAGGGAAACAGGGGTCAGCGGAGGCAGCGGCGGCAGTAGTCACTCGGGGAGCTTGGCGGTAAAAAAAACCGATATCGGCGGTGTGGGGCAGTTTTTTTGCTAAGACCCGGGGGGCCAATATGGGTATAGTGAATCTGTAAGCAGAAAGTGAAGCGGGCCAGGGGGCTAACTTGGCACCCCGGCCTGCGCAAAAAACCACATTGGCCGGGAGGTCCACCATTTCCCCCCCCGCGGGATGGGGGACCGAAAAAAAAAGGGGGGCCTTTTACTTTTATCTCCCGGTCCAATGCTCCTTTCTCCTCGGGTTCAGGGCCGCAGTCTTCACGAGGCGATTCAAAAAGGGGCAAAAAAGTTTGCGTCCAAAAAATCCAAGGGGGGCAGCAGTGACCGGGTCCCGTCCAAGTTGTTGGTACTGCAGTCCTCCCTTTCCAAAAAGGGGATCTGCCCCCTTCAGAGAACTAATGGCTTGTGCCGACCCCAGATGGAGATTCCAAGCCGTAATTTCTTTTTCCAAAAAAAGGGAAAAACCCAGCATTCATAAATTGTAGAAAAAGAAGGTGGGCAGTCCTTAGCTTATGGTTTTTTCCAAGGTGCAGGCAGCGCGGACGTTGGGCTGTAAAATGGGCAGGGCCAGCATTCCTTTTCGGCCCATGGGTGGAAAAGTGCTTCCGCCCAGGAAAACCAACAACTTGGACAGGGGACGGCCCCTTTCTCCTCACGTTGTAAACTGTGCCTGCCCCAATGTCCGCCCCCTCCTTTTTCCCCCACCACCACCATCTCAGCCCTCCACAAATAGCTCCATCATACCACATGTGTAGGGAAGCGGTGTCACGCAGTTCTAACCTGGGTTGCCCCGGGGAACGAAGTCACACAGGGGAGGAATGCTCCGGTCATGCGCAAGAAAAAACGATGTGTGGCTTTCTCCCCCCCCAAGGGAAATCGGAAACCCCTGGGGACGGACAATGGGGGGGAACATGGTGTCCGCGCTCCCCAGAGGGATGGTTCCCTGCCCCGCATGGGGCAGTGTTCAATCTGGTTTGGAAAAAAAGGGTTCCCGAAGTCTTCCCCCGATCTTCAAACATTTTGAAAATGGCCCGGGAAAAAAATGTGCTGCCCCTTTTCCATTCGTACAAAGCCCGGAAAAACCCCCCCCTCTTGAGCGGGGAGAAGGGGCCCCCCCAACACCATTCTGCCCCCCCCCCCCATGTTTTGGGCCGACTGTATGAACAGAGAAGGCCATTAAACGATTTTTTTTATGATCCGGCAACAGAAAGTATCCCCTGTGTAACTTTGTGTCAGCCAGTGGCAGCTCATGGGACACCTGCCTTTGTTGAGGCCCCTTTGAGGGGGGGAGTTATTTGTCAGTCGCCAGGACACGGATGAATAAGTCATTCACTGCTTCATGTCCGGAAAAAGATCTGAAAAAAACGTTGGAGGGGATGGAGACGTGGCGAAATACATCCGGGGCCCCCATGAGTCCTGGGGTGAAAAAGAGGAGGGGGGGACATTGGGGCAGAAGCATTGTCTGGTGAAATGGATGGTTTTTTTTACCCCGGTGACAAGAAGGGGGGCAGGAGCGCTGGGGGATGGATGGAGATGAAAGAGAGGCAGATGACCCCCCCAAGCACCCCTGGCAGATAAGTGGGGAAAAGGGGGCGGGAGCCCCCCGGGGTACTTTTCAGATGGCCCCGCACTGCTTATTTGCCCGGCTATGACAGCCGAATAGCAGCATCCGCAGAGGGATGGGGCTTTGGGGTCTCCACCCTATTGGGGCCCCTGCTACCGTCCAAAATGGGGCCTTTTTTTCCAGCATTG
>JAODAL010044863.1:0-32482 GCA_025379985.1 Phyllomedusa bahiana | reverse complement strand
CACCTAACACATACACTTGTAATATTATGTGATATGCACCTAACACATACACTTGTAATATTATGTGATATGCACCTAACACATACACTTGTAATATTATGTGATATGCACCTAACACATACACTTGTAATATTATGTGATATGCACCTAACACATACACTTGTAATATAATGTGATATGCACCTAACACATACACTTGTAATATTATGTGATATGCACCTAACACATACACTTCCAATGATAAGCTACCTTGTTTCCCTGAAAATAAGACTTCTCCCAAAAATAAGACCTAGTGCATTATTTTTATGCAGTTCAGAGTTTGGCTGCGTATGCTCATGTTTGCGATTAAATCACTACAGTCTATTAATACATGTTGATTATGTGCTGCGATTTGCGTAATTCACCTTTTTAGGCACATTATGTTTACTATGCAAGGTATACCTGACACCAGATTTTTGAGATGATACTTTCAGGTGCACTTTACACTGATTTAATGCGCCTAAAAACTGCCGTGGCGCCGCCAACTTTTGGACATGTCGCCTAAAGGGTCAAGCTGAGTGATTAGCGAGGTTTCGCTGCTAAACAATTTCCTACCAGGCAGTGCACACCTAATCTGCACATAGCATGCAACAGAATAAAACCCTATTCCTACCTAATAGAACATGTTTTGCTATCATTTATTTTTCGGAAGCTTCTGGATAAAATGGTTTCCAGATGCCTTGTGTGAACGGGAACTTTAAAGTACAGTATCTGGCAGCTGCACTAAAGCACTAGAGCGGTTATACCTTAAATAGCATATACCCTTAGGGAAATACAGGTGGAAGAGCAAAGCAGGTAGTTGTGGTGGATCAGAGAAAAAGAGATTCATTTTGTGTGTGGGAACTGATGGACGGAATAATATGAGATAGTGGGAAAAATAAAATGACGGCTACTTAATGTAAGTAATGGACGCGCGATCGATACGGAGTAAAAAAAAAAACTAAGACGTGGAATAAAGTTAGAAAGAGAGAATAGGAAGCAAAATGATCGGAGATGAAGGGTAATGAATAGAGAAGGATTGTAAGGACTCGTGCACAACATGAGCAGCATGCACAGCCCAGTTATATTCTCCCTAAGAAGCAATGGGTCTGGGGAGGAGTAGCAGACCTCCCAAGTGTCCCTCTTTGGGAGGGATAGTCCCTATTTTTGGCCCAAATCCCTCTTTACTTGTCCCACTTTTTGACTTGAGAAATTTAACTTGCAACAAGTGCATTATATTGTCCTAAAAAGCATCTAACTACGTTTTAGGCTACAATTTTTAGTTTCCCTCTTTGATCATCCAAAAAGTTTGGGGATATGGAATAGAATCTGATGGAGCATTTTACTGCGTAATGCCCTTGTATAAAATTTGGAATTATGCAAAGGTACAATAGATGCCTGAGGCTGTGGTGTTATGGCTCCTTGCAAAACATAATATGGCCATGTGCATGAGCCTCTTAGGTCCCCATTAAAGTGCTATTCCCATTTCATTGATTAGCTTTAAACTTGTAGAAAAGGTAAAGATTATTACTAAATACATGGCTGTTTTGATTTTGATTCGTTTCAGAGGTAGGGCAGTTCTTCTCTCCTGTTGGTGTACATAAGCTTTCTTAGTTACCGCCCACCTCTCGCTGCTCTTGCAGTGGCTGGGATGGTGACATCACTCCCTGCTGTGTCTTATTAGCAGCACAAGAGCATTATGTTTCCTAATAACAAACTTTAACACTTTAGAGCTTTGTAGCCTTCAGCTCTGCTGTTTAAACCCTCTATCACCAATGTACCTCTAACAGGCTCAGGTAGACATAACACACCTGAAATGTCAGTCTTTGTTAAAGAACCGCCCACAGCCCTAACAGGAAGTGGAAGCCTGAAGCTGTAGAACCGCTCACAGCCTGAACAGGAAGTTGGAGCCTGAGGCTGTAGAACTGCCCACAGCCTGAACAGGAAGTTGGAGCCTGAGGCTGTAGAACTGCCCAAAGCCTGAATGGGAAGTTGGAGCCTGAGGCTGTAGAACTGCCCACAGCCTGAACAGGAAGGGGGAGCCTGAAGCTGTAGAACTGCCCACAGCCTGAACAAGAAGTGGGAGCCTGAAGCTGTAGAACCGCCCACAGCCTGAACAGGAAGTGGGAGCCTTAAGCTATAGAACTGTCCACAGCCTGAACAGGAAGTAGGAGCCTGAAGCTGTAGAACTGTCCACAGCCTTAACAGAAAGTGGGAGCCTGAAGCTGGCTATGAAGAGTAGGCTCAGCATGATGAGAACATCACTTTGAGTACAGAGGTCCCTCAAGTTATAAAGGTCCAAGGATACAATATTTTCAACATACAATGGTATATCTGGGACCTTTCATGTTAAATGTGATTCCAACATACAATGAAACAGTCACTGCTGATATGTAGCACATCTGATGGAAGATCCAGCCAATTATCATACATATTTTACTTCTAAAATCCCCGTATTCCTGAACTGCAGGTAAAGATTGGCAGTCTATAGCGCCTCTTAACAGTACAGTGCGGTACTACATGTCCTGTACTGCTCTTACAGGTATTAGTGAGGTGCATGCAGTGATTGGCGGTCTATAGCGCCTCTCTACAGTACAGTGCGGTACTACATGTCCTGTACTGCTCTTACATGTATCAGTGAGGTGAATTCAGTTATTAGCGGTCTATAGCACCTCTCTACAGTACAGTGCGGTGCTACATGTCCTGTACTGCTCTTACATGTATTAGTGAGGTGCATGCAGTGATTGGCGGTCTATATCACCTCTCTACAGTACTGTGCGGTACTACATGTCCTGTACTGCTCTTACATGTATCAGTGAGGTGCATGCAGTGATTGGTGGTCTATAGCGTCTCTCTACAGTACAGTGCGGTACTACATGTCCTGTACTACTCTTACATGTATTAGTGAGGTGCATGCAGTGATTGGTGGTCTATAGCCCCTCTCTACATTACAGTGCAATGCGGTACTACTTGTCCTGTACTTCTCTTACATGTATTTGTGAGGTGCTTGCAGTGATTGGCGGTCTATAGCGTCTCTACAGTACAGTGCGGTACTTCATGTCCTGTACTGCTCTTACATGTATTAGTGAGGTGCATACAGTGATTGGCGGTCTATAGCGTCTCTCTGCAGTACAGTGCGGTACTACATGTACTGTACTGCTCTTACATGTATTAGTGAGGTGCATGCAGTGATTGGCGGTCTATAGCGCCTCTCTACAGTACAGTGCGGTATTACATGTCCTGTACTGCTCTTGCATGTATTAGTGAGGGGCATGCAGTGATTGGAGGTCTATAGCGCCTCTCTACAGCACAGTGCGGTACTACATGTCCTGTACTGCTCTTACATGTATTAGTGAGGTGCATGTAGTGAATGGCGGTCTATGGACACGCCCATCTTGTTGTTATGCCACGCCCCCTTCAAAAAGCCACACCCACTCCACCTAACTGCATAATGGCTTTGGAAGAAAGCCAGGTAGATGCCCTTATAGCCAGGTATTAACCCCCCATAAGCAGGTAGTGCCCCTTACAGGCAGGTAGGTGCCCCCCCTTTGATAGCCAGGTAGGTGCCCCCTTTGTTAGCCAGGTAGTGCCCCCTCTGTTGCCAGGTAGATGCCCCCTCTGTTGCCAGGTAGTGCCCCCATTGTTGCCAGGCAGAGCCCCCCATATAGCTAATAAAAATAAAATAATAAAATCCACTTACCTCACCAGGCTCCTGCAGCACGGCCGCTTCCGGACGATCTCCTCAGCAGCGCAGGGGAAGTGAGAGCAGCCGCGCGTCACTCCCCTGCAGCCGCGCGTCACGTCCCCTGCGCCGCTGACCTTTATGTGCGGCGCACACACCGGCGCCGGACATACAGGGGGAGGAGAGGAATGATCCCTCCTGCCTCCTCCCTGCACAGCGAGACTCCGGGCGGGTGAAGCGGGCGCAGCGGCCGCTTCAACCGCCTGTGAGAACGGACCGGCGGCGCCAGAGTAGCGCACTAGCGCTACTCTGTCGCCGCGGCCATTTAAAGGACCCCCGCCGCCTGCTGGCGGCGGGAAGAATGCCAACTCCCCCGGGAGGGCGGGAGGGGACCCCAAATAGCGGGACCCCCCCAGCAAAAACGGGAGAGTTGGCATGTATGCTATAGCACCTCTCTACAGTACAGTGCGGTACTACATGTCCTGTACTGCTCTTACATGTATTAGTGAGGTGCATGCAGTGATTAGAGGTCTATAGCGCCTCTCTACAGCACAGTGCGGTACTACATGTCCTGTACCTCTCTTTCATGTATTATTGAGGTGCATGCAGTGATTGGCGGTCTATAGCGCCTCTCTACAGTACAGTGCAGTACTACATGTCCTGTACTGCTCTTACATGTATTAGTGAGGTGCATGCAGTGATTGGGGGTCTATAGCGCCTCTCTACAGTACAGTGCGGTACTACATGTCCTGTACTGCTCTTACATGTATTAGTGAGGTGCATGCAGTGATTGGCGGTCTAGTAGCATCTCTCTACAGTACAGTACTACAAGTCCTGTACTGCTCTTACATGTATTAGTGAGGGGCATGCAGTGATTGGTGGTCTATAGCGCCTCCCTACAGTACAGTGCGGTACTACATGTCCTGTACTACTCTTACATGTATTAGTGAGGTGCATGCAGTGATTGGAGGTCTATAGCGCCTCTCTACAGTACAGTGCGGTACTACATGTCCTGTACTGCTCTTACATGTATTAGTGAGGTGCATGTAGTGATTGGCGGTCTATAGCGCCTCTCTACAGTACAGTGCGGTACTACATGTCCTGTACTGCTCTCACATGTATTAGTGAGGTGCATGCAGTGATTGGTGGTCTATAGCGCCTCTCTACAGTACAGTGCGGTACTACATGTCCTGTACTGCTCTTACATGTATTAGTGAGGTGCATGCAGTGATTGGTGGTCTATAGCACCTCTCTACAGTACAGTTTGGTACTACATGTCCTGTACTGCTCTTACATGTATTAGTGAGGTGCATGCAGTGATTGGAGGTCTATAGCGCCTCTCTACAGTACAGTGCGGTACTACATGTCCTGTACTGCTCTTACATGTATTAGTGAGGTGCATACAGTGATTGGTGGTCTATAGCTCCTCTCTACAGTACAGTGCGGTACTACATGTCCTGTACTACTCTTACATGTATTAGTGACGTGCATGCATATATTGCACATTTAGGACGACATGTATGAACGGGGCTGCATCTGGCGTGTTTTCAGCCCAATATCAGGCGCAGCCCCATGTGCTGTGCTAAAATCCCTCCCGCATGCCACTCCTGGGATCAGGGGGCATGCGGGAGGCGGTCGCACTAGAATCATGCAAAGCTATAGATTTATAGCTTCACTCCGGCATTTCCAGGCACATTACTGCTGGAACAGGTAGAGCACTTTCAGAGTGGTTTACCTGAGCCAGAAATGTCGTCCTAGCGCTAACATGCACCTGATTTATGACCCGCAGTAGAGCAGCCTCATAAATCAGGCACATTCTAGGCTTATATTATGCGCATAAAAATTGTTACCACCTGGCGACAAAAATCATACATGTCGCTCTTATTGCATATTCTATCGATCTGCAATACAGGTGTGGGATGGGAAAACCCCTTTGAAGGGATGTTCAATAGAATATGTCCTCAATGTGTGATAGGTTCAGGTTCCACATCTGGGACCAGCACCTCTCTGGAACAGGCCTCTGAAAGTCTCTGTTGAGAGCCGAGAGGTGGTCTCTTGATTTCAATGGGAGTTCTGAGTGCCGTTAAAGGGGTTTTGCCACGATCTCATTTCATACCTTCTGCATCCAGCTCTTCAGCATTGTGTGCTCAGAAGGGGGCGTGTGTGATTTGTTTGAATTGTGCGTCATGTGACCCAGCAGGATGACATCACCAGGCCTTTCATCTCCCTAGTCAAAGAAAGGTCTGTTTATGTATACAGCTGTCAGTAGCTACAATGTAGCTCAGAGGTAAAGTTTTTGTCTCACAGCACAAGGGTCCTAGGTTCAAATCCCTGCAAGAACCAAACCTGTGGATTTATTTCTCTTTATCAATGCACAGAAACTCATTGAATTTTATTTCTTTTTATTTATTTGCACTGTTTGACTAATTACTAAGGAGCACAGAGGACGGGAGTAGAATGACAGCACCTGGGGTTTGAACACTCAGTAGCTGCCTGAGAGGAGAGGTGATGTCTGAGCATGTGCAACCAGGACTGAGGAGCTCTCAGCCCTGGTCGTATCCCCTGGAGACGAGCTGTAAACAATAGATCACTAAAGGAGCAGCTAAAACAAAAACGGTGCAGAATTTTAAATGATGAATGAGGAAAATGTTTGTTTAATTTTCAAACTTCCCACGTCAATTTTACTTTGTGGCAAAACCCCTTTAAGCAGGCTCATAGGTTGGACACGTGACTTACAGAGTGGCTAATCCCACTAGAGAGACAGGTTTTTGTTCTTTCGGGGAGGGAGCTAATTTACATATCTGCATGCATCTAGTAGGTCACCTGTGTACGCGTCTTAGCAAGGATGGGGCTTGCAGTTTTGGGGTCAGAGTGTTTTGCACGGTAACATGGAAGGTTCTGCCGTTTCCCGTTCTACTTTGTTTTTAATCGTTTTCAAGATGGAAACCTCAAAACCAATAAGAATTGCTTAAAAATGTTAACCAAAATGGTAGAAAATGGAGTGCTCCTCTAAATCAGTGTTTGTTGACATGTGAGGGCAACATTGATGGGATACACTCCCAGGTGTAGGAGACCCAGCTTTTGATTTGGTATGGAAGAGAAGAACCGTCCTTATAGGTCCCTTGGGATATAATGTGTAATGTACATAATGTGTTCAAAAAAATCTTTGCCTGTGTTTTATAAAACTGTATTTCAGACCTTACCATAAGGTCCTTACCCTCCATGAATCACTCTGTATTCGAATGGGAGAGACTGAAATAAAATGGGTGAACATGTGTGGTGAAATCAAATTCCCCACTGCTGCTCTCTAGCATATGTAGGACCAGTGGTTTCCTCAGATATGTGGTCCTTTGAGAGCTGATAACTGTATAAGACTTCCTGTAACTTTTTATATTTTTTTGCTTTTAAAATATTGATTTTTTTTGTGTGTTTTTGTGTAGCATTTTTTTAGGTTTTTTTGCATTTGTAATATGCTCTTTTTTTTTTTTTTTTTTTTTTAATTTTTTCAACATATTATAAGGTTACATATTGAAAAATAAATATGAAAAAAAAAAGTTTGTTGCAAAAAAAAATATTTTTTTTTCATTTTTCCATTGACTCAAAAATGCAACAAAACACCCCAAAAATGTCACAAAGAACAATTCATTGTTTGTAGAGCATTTCATTACATGGGCAAAAACCATGAAAAGCATTACATCCCTACCGAAAAAAATGCTTTTTCCCCCTAAAAAAAAACCAGTTGGCAAGACCTCCAATGTGTATCCCTAAAGGTGCCCCAGTGTGGATATGTATAGAGCAGTACATGACAATCTCTGGCTCTCCAGCTCTTGCAAAATTACTCCCATCATGTTGTCAGGCCATGGTGGGTGCTGTAGTTTTGCTTCAGCCTGGGCCATCTTTTCCATTGGGCACACTAGGCAGTTGCCCGTGGAACCCACAAGTATAGGGGCCCTAGGTGGTGTATGTTACAGGAATACAAGGAACCCTTGGTTGGTTTTGCTTATTTAACTGTTTGTGTGTTTTTAGGACTTGCAAACAGTTAAAAACCATGGTGGAGAAGGGAGCTAAAGGCTCCCTGCCCTGCCAAATAGTCTTGTGTTCAGACATAAGTGGTGTGATAATATGGATGTGCTTGGAGGGGAGGCTCAAGGCACGGTCAAGTGTGAGGTCATGTATTTGGGCAGGGCCCACTACAGCGCTCTGCCCAGGGGCCCATAATTCTATTAAGATGGCTCCGGCTACAGCTGGAGAGCTACAGGTTGGGAACCACTGCAGGTCAATTTACTTTACAGTTTGTACGACCAATGTGAAAGTTTTCGCACAGACTAACATGTTTTATGTTTCTTGTCCAGGATGAAAAGATTCCTACAATGACAGAATTTGTGAAGAATTTTCATTGTGGTGGAAAGAAGATTTAGTGGAAATGAAGACAGAGCCGGATAATAGACAGGAGACTGTGAAGAAAGGGGTTTCTGAATAGAATACCAGATCTACAGATATTTTTTTAACTATTTATTCTGTACAATAAAGTTTTGAAAATTTAAATAACATGTATTTTACACTCATTAAAGTGTGTGGGTTGTAGGAAATCTGCCAGCTGATTTCCAATTTTGGGAAAACAAATTTAAAAAAATTGTTCTATATTTATAAAGATTTTAAAGGAAAGCTACCATTAACATTTTTGTTTCATATATTGGCACGCTATATGTACAGTGGGGGAAAAAAAAGTATTTAGTCAGCCACCAATAGTGCAAGTTCTCCCACATGAGAGAGGCCTGTAACTGACATCATAGGTCGTCCTCAACTATGAGAGACAAAAGGAGAAAACAAATCCCGAAAATCACATTGACTGATTTGGAAAGTATTTGGTCCCCTACAAACAAGCAAGATTTCTGGCTCTCACAGACCTGTAACTTCTTCTTTTAGAGGCATCTCTGTTCTCCACTCATTAGTGATACAAGGGGCGGCATGTATGAAATTTGGCATTTTAGAACCAAATTTCATGTGCATAATAATAGCCTAGAATGCGCCTGATTTATGAACCCACTCTACAGCGGGTCATAAATCAGGTGCATTCTAGCACTAGTACGACAATTCTGGCTCAGGTAAACCACTTTGAAAGTGCTCTACCTGTTCCAGCTGTAATGCACCTACAAATGCCATAGCGAAGCTGTAAATCTATAGCTCCGTACGGTTCTAGTCCCTGTGGGACATTTAAACATGTAGTGAACGGGGCTGTACCTGATATCGGGCTGAAAAGACACCAGCTATCTGGCGCAGCCCCATTCATACATGCCACCCAGGGTCTCAGGTGTAAGTGGGGAATAGGTGTATTAAATTTGGAGTTATCGCTCTCACACTCTCATATACTGGTCACTGGAGTTCAGCATGTCGCCTCATGGCAAAAGACTAATGAATCGGAAAAAAAGAATTGTTGCTCTACATAAAGATGCCGAGGCTATAAGATGATGCCAACATCCTGACCCTGAGCTGCAGCGCGGGGGCCAATACCAGACAGTGAATTAACAAGACAGGTTCCACTCAGAACAGGCTTCGCCATGGTCGACCAAAGAAGCTGAGTGTACGAGCTCAGCGTCATATCCAGAGATGAGAGCTGCCAGCATTGCTGTAGAGGTTGCAGGGGTGGGGGTCAGCTTGTCAGTGCTCAGACCATACGCCGCACCAAATTGTTCTGCATGGCTGTCGTCCCAGAAGGAAGCCTCTTCTAAAGATGATACACAAGAAAGCCCGAAATTGTTTGCTGAAGACAAGCAGACTAAGGACATGGATTACTGGAACCATGTCCTGTGCTCTGATGAGACCAAGATAAAGTTATTTGGTTCAGATGGTGTCAAGCGTGTGTGGGAGTAACAAGGTGAGAAGTACAAAGACAAGTGTGCCCTGCTTACAGTAAAGCATGATGGTGGGAGTGTCATGGTTTGGGGCTGCATGAGTGCTGCCGGCTGTGGGGAGCTACAGTTCATTGAGGGAACCATGAATGCCAACATGTACTGTGACATCCTGAAGCAGAGCATGATCCCCTCCCTTCTGGGCTGCAGGGCAGTATCCAACATGATAACGACCCCAAACACCTCCAAGACCCCCACTGCCTCGCTATAGAGAATGAGGGTAAAGGTGCTGGACTGGCCAAGCGTCTCCAGACCTGAACCCTATGGAGCATCTGTGGGGCCTCCTCAAACAGAAGGTGGAGGAGCACAAGGTCTCTAACATCCACCAGCTCCGTGATGTCGTCATGGAGGAGGGAAGAGGATTCCAGTGGCTGCAGCCTGTGAAGCTCTAGTGACCTCCAGGCCCAAGAGAGTTAAGGCAGTGCTGGAAAATAATGGAGGCCACACAAAATATTGACACTTTGGGCACAATTTGTCCATTTTCACTTAGGGGTGTACTCACTTTTGTTGCCACTTAGGGGTGTACTCACTTTTGTTGCCAGTGGTTTAGACATTGAAGTCTGTGTTGAGTTATTTTGAGGACACCACATTCCCCTGTGATACAAGCCGTACACTGACTACTTTACATTGTATCAAAATGTCATATCTTCAGCAGCTGTAAAGTGAGATTAGTCTGCTCTGCTGATACTATGGTTCATGTATTGCTCTTGTCAATGGACTATTTGTCTTGTCTAATCTTTATCTTTTCCTGTCCAGAAAACAATAGAGTGATTATTCTGTCATTACCTACTATTTGTAATGAGACTACATGCCGATTTGCTCTTCTCCTCACAGCAGACGTGAGATTAGTCTACTCTGCTGATGCAATAAGTCATATTGCTCTTGTCATGGCCCTGCCGGTGAAGTCTCAGCTTTATCGCAACCTGTCCAAAGAACAACAGAGTGATCATTCTGTCATTACCTACTATTTGTAATGAGACTACATGCAGATAGTCATTTCTTGCAGCACTAACAGTAAACTGAGATTAGTCTGCCCTAGCAATTTGAAGTTTTTATCTCTTTATTATCACAGCTAGAGAAGGACAAGATTTTCTATGTAATTTTTAATGCATAGGACTGCTGAAATATATTAACAAAATACTACCAAAAATTCTTTAAAAAAAAGTTTTTTCAGGAATATTGGTTTGATCGTTAAAATACGACTTTGTGAGGGAAGTGTTTCTTTAAATTTTTATAATGTCCATTTTATTTTCCCTAAATTGAGAATTGATTCTCAAGAGAACGGGAAAGAAAACAGTAGTGTGCCCGAGGGCCTACCCCAGAGAAGAGAAATGAACTCTAGTGATCAAAGCTCACAAAAAAATTCTCAGAAAAATCTTGTTGTTCGGCAAGCAGTTATAGTATCTCACTTAAAGGGGTTGTCTCACTACATTGATTCCTCTTACCTCAGTCCTGTTTTCTTGGTTTCACTTTGAATTCAGGGGCGTGTTTACTGGCTTCTACTAGGCTACGGTAAAAGCCAGGTCTGTAGCTATAGCAACCACCACTGGCAGCCTATCAGGAGAGACTGAACAGGTCTGTAGCTATAGCAACCAGTGCTGGCAGCCTATCAGGAGAGACTGAACAGGTCTGTAGCTATAGCGACCAGCGCTGGCTGCCTATCACAATAGATTGAACAGGTCTGTAGCTATAGCGACCAGCGCTGGAAGCCTATCAGGAGAGACTAAACAGGTCTGTAGCTATAGCGACCAGCGCTGGCAGCCTATCGGGAGAGACTGAACAGGTCTGTAGCTATAGCGACCAGCGCTGGCAGCCTATCAGGAGAGACTGAACAGGTCTGTAGCTATAGCGACCAGCGCTGGCAGCCTATCACGATAGATTGAACAGGTCTGTAGCTATAGCGACCAGCACTGGAAGCCTATCAGGAGAGATCAAACAGGTCTGTAGCTATAGCAACCAGCACCGGCAGCCTATCAGGAGAGATCAAACAGGTCTGTAGCTATAGCAACCAGCACCGGCAGCCTATCGGGACAGATCAAACAGGTTTGCAGCTATAGCAACCAGTGCTGCTGGCAGCCTATCAGGAGAGATCGAACAGGTCTGCAGCTATAGCAACCAGTGCTGGCAGCCTATCAGGGGAGATCGAACAGGTCTGTAGCTATAGCAACCAGTGCTGGCAGCCTATCAGGGGAGATTGAACAGGTTTGTAGCTATAGTGACCTGAGGAGCTGATGCAGCCCATACAAGAGGGGATATCTAGGAATAGGTAGGACATTGCTAATGGACACATATTGCAAAGTGACTTGTTTTTGCAAGATCTTTAACATAAAAAGCAGCAATCCTTGTAGCGAGACAACCCCTTTAACACTTTTTGACCCCTGCCTTCCTGTTGTGCTCCTTATCTTGAAAGACATGAGCTTGTTTACATTACTTACTAACAAGCTTTAACCCTTAAAGGGGTTTTGCCACGAAGTAAAATTGACGTGGGAAGTTTGTAAATTAAATAATAAACATTTTCACCATTCATCATTATTAAAAATTCTGCACCGTTTTCGTTTTAGCTGCTCCTTTAGTGATCCATTGTTTACAGCTCATCTCCAGGGGATACGACCAGGGCTGAGAGCTCCTCAGTCCTGGTCACACATGCTCAGACATCACCTCTCCTCTCAGGCAACTACTGAGTGTTCAAACCCCAGGTGCTGTCATTCTACTCCCGTCCTTTGGGCTAGTCAGTAATTAGTCAAGGAGTGAAAATAAAAAAAAGAAACCTCAATTCAGATCTGTGCATTGATAAAGAGAAATAAAACCCATAGGTTTGGTTCCTGCAGGGGTGTGAACCTAGGACTCTTGTGCTGTGAGGCAAAAACTTTACCTCTGAGCTACATTGTAGCTACTCACAGCTCTTTACAAAAACAGACCTTTCTTTGACTAAGGAGAGGAAAGGCCTGGTGATATTATCCTGCTGGGTCACATGATATGCAATTCAAACAAATCACACACACCCCCTTCTGAGCACACAGAGCTGAAGAGCCTGATGCAGGAGGTATTAAATGAGATCGTGGCAAAACCCCTTTAAGAGCTCTGTGGACTTGTGAACTACAGTTTACAAACCTCCAGCATTCATGTCACTGTAACAGGCTCAATCAGCTAGGAATAGCAGAGCTGATATGCAATCACTGCTATAGATCCAACCACAGCCTGAACAGAAGTATGAGTCTGAAGCTGCCTGTGGTTCTCTAAATCAGCACGGTGAGACAACCCCTTTAAAAGATAGACCACTTTGGTCACCTAATCTCCAGGAGACACAAAACTACTGAGCTTCCTGTCAACCAAACAGCTGATGTAGAACTGCAAGAAGCCAACACAAAAATGTAATGAAAGTACACTACAAAGCGACTTTGCAGGAGGAGGTATAATCTAGAAAATATTATTTCCACTGCACAACCCCTTTAAGGTTAGGTATACGTTGGATTTAAAGGGGTTTTTTCGTTTCACCATTTGGCAGCCGTTTATACTGGTTTATACTACATTTTTGGTTCCCTCCTTTTGAACTATGATCTTTGACACGAGAAAACCCCTTTAAGCACTAAGTTGACTTATATGTTGGGAATTGCACCAGGCACAACAGGACATGTTGCTGACCATAATGTAATGTGGTTTGTATGGATGATCACATGATCGACTGTCCATAGGAACCCCTTGTGATCACTGGAATGTGAAAATAAATGTAGACGGGCGCCGATCGCCTTGCTCTATTGCAGATTGTTCAGGGCAGTGCATCTGCCCATGTAAAAGGACCCTCACTCAGACATACAAATCCCATTGGCAGGACTAGGTACCAGAAGAGGCCATTGTACTAGATAAGAGGATTTCCATCATTGTATAAGATGAGTGGGGAGGTTAGATCTTCAAAGAGTTGGGTGAAGTGTTTGGAAAAGTATCACATGATATTTCCAATATGTCTATAGAATTCCAAGACCAAGGCTATAAAAAGCCCAATAATTCATATTGCATTCAGGTCAGTGCTGCATCTACTGTGGAAGGGGTAAAGGGGTTTGTCCATCCAAGTGTCAAAAACAGACAACGGAGGCAACGCTTCTACTGTCCAAAAGATGAGAATGCGTTGTGCCCTAGTCCTCAACCAACGCATTGAAATGCAGGAACACTGACCCTGCAGCTAAAGAGACAAGAAGAAACCCCTAAGATATCCTTGACATTAACAAGGCTCCAAGTGGTTTTCCAAGGACGGGAATTGTTATTCCTTTTTTCAAAGCAAAGACGCTTAAAATCCAGAACTATGCAACAAAGTTGTGTTACAGCCGGTGCATGCAGCTCATGTTATCCAAATTCAAATGCATGATAGGTCATTGCATGGAATCCCAATTGAGTGGGTCATTGCATTGGATCTCAATGCATAATAGGACATTGCATGGGATCTCAATGCATAATAGGACATTGCATGGGATCTCAAATAAGTAATAGAACATTGCATGGGATCTCAAATAGATAACAAAACACTGAGTGGGATAGGACATTGCATTAAATCATATTGCATTGTAGGGCACTGCATAGGATCTCAATGTATAATAATACTGCATGGGATCTTAAATTCATAATAGGACATTGCATGAAATCTCATCGCACTGTAGGGCATTGCATGGGATCTCAAATACATAATAGGACATTGCATGAGATCTCAGTGTATAATAGGACATTGCATGGGATCTCATATACATAATAGGACATTGCATGGGATATCAATGCATAATAGGACATTTCATGGGATCTCAATGCATAATAGGACATTGCATGGGATCTCAATGCATAATAGGACATTGCATGGGATCTCAAATACATAATATGACATTGCATGAGATCTCAATGCATAATAGGACATTGCATGGGATCTCAATGCATAATAGGACATTGCATGGGATCTCAATGCATAATAGGACATTGCATGTGATCTCAATGCATAATAGGACATTGCATGGGATCTCAATGCATAATAGGACATTGCATGGGATCTCAATGCATAATAGGACAATGCATGGGATCTTAACGCATAATAGGACATTGCATGGGATCTCATATACATAATAGGACATTGCATGGGATCTAGAATCTGACGTGTAATAGGACATTGCATGAGATTTAAAATAAGTAATAGAACATTGCATGGAATCTTAAATTCAAAATAGGACATTGC
Source organism: Phyllomedusa bahiana (assembly GCA_025379985.1). Taxonomy (NCBI): domain Eukaryota; kingdom Metazoa; phylum Chordata; class Amphibia; order Anura; family Hylidae; genus Phyllomedusa; species Phyllomedusa bahiana. Next base: position 17,664 of record JAODAL010044863.1, on the reverse strand, counting down.
AGGAAATCTCATTGCATAACAGGACACTGCATGGGATCTCACGCAATAGGACATTTCATAGAATCTCACATGTGTAATAGGACATTGTATGGGATCTCACGTACATAACAGGATATTGCATTGGATTTCAAATTAATAATGTTTCTGAGTCAGCAAACAAGTGCGAGGAGCCTTGGAGACCAGCGCATGAGCAGTAGCACATCAGAAAGGAACAGCCTGAGTGAGATCTGCTACTGTGCATGCGCTGGTCTCCAATGCTCATGGCACTTGTTTGCTGACTTAAAGGGATTGTCTCACTACAAGGATTGCTGCTTTTTATTTTAAAGATCCTTCAAAAACAAGTCACTTTGCAATATGTGTCCATTAACAATATCCTACCGATTCCTAGATATCCCCTCTTGTATGGGCTGCATCAGCTCCTCAGGTCGCTAGAGCTACAGACCTGTTCAATCTCTCATAATAGGCTGCCAGCACTGGTCTCTATAGCTACAGACCTGTTCAAGCTCTCCTGATAGGCTGCCAGCACTGGTCGCTATAGCTACAGACCTGTTCAATCTCTCATGATAGGCTGCCAGCACTGGTCACTATAGCTACAGACCTGTCCAATCTCTCTTGATGGCTGCCAGCGCTGGTTGCTATAGCTACAGACCTGTTTGATCTCTCCTGATCTATCTCTCATAATAGGCTGCCAGCACTGGTCTCTATAGCTACAGACCTGTTTGATCTCTTCTGATAGGCTGCCAGCACTGGTCACTATAGCTACAGACCTGTCCAATCTCTCTTGATGGCTGCCAGCACTGGTTGCTATAGCTACAGACCTGTTTGATCTCTCCTGATAGGCTGCCAGCACTGGTTGCTATAGCTACAGACCTGTTCGATCTCTCCTGACAGCTTGCCAGCGCTGGTTGCTATAGCTACAGACCTGTTGTCCTCAGAAGCTCATCACTGCAGGCCAGTAAACCCGCCCCAAATTCAAAAATGAAACCAAGAAAAAAGGACTGAGGTGATATGAATCGATGTAGTGAGACAACCCCTTTAAGGGCGATGAACGCATCAATTACAGCTCTAGCCCATGCCACCTATGCCCAAATATGCTACTGCAAGTCAGGAAAGAAAGGGCGTGGACGTCCTAGCACTTGGGGACTCGGGTGCATTGCATCGGAGGGCATCCTGGACTTGAGGGCCAATCGTAATCCATACCCGAAATGTTACTGCACGTTGGGGGAGATGTGGACATCACAGCATAAGGGTGAAGGAGACTCAGACACATTGCATGGAAACTCAGGACATGGGGGTCAACATCCAGCACTTCAATTAGATCTCTGGTTCATGGGCATTACTATAGCCATAGCGACTGCAATGAAGCCCAGGGGTTAAGGGGACCCCACTTTGGTACAAGAGCATACTTTTTTGTAGGGAACAATTAGCTGTAGGTTTTCTGCTATCTCGCACCACTAATTGGGTTTCTTGATGTATGGCGGTATTATTTATCCTTTTACTAATTGCTACATATGCTGCCATGTCACCAGGTAGCAGGGCCCCATCGTATTTTCCTAGGGGGACCTATAAAGTGTAGTTACACCCCTGCTCTTGTCCGTGCCTTTTCTCCCCTGATGTGCTGTAGCATGGACAGGGTTTGCTGCCGATGTCCCCGTCTGTTCAGCAATGTGCACCTGCTCTTGTGCTGACCAGGGAGAGAAGCCATTGCAGCGATCACATTAGGGGCAAGTTAGTTAAAGGGGTTGTCTCACTACATTGATTCATCTTACCTCAGTCCTGTTTTCTTGGTTTCACTTTGAATTCAGGGACGTGTTTACTGGCCTCTACTAGGCTGCGGTAGAAGCCAGGTCTTAGCTATAGCAACCAGTGCTGGCAGCCTATCAGAAGAGATTGAACGGTCTGTAGCTTATAGCAAACCAGTGCTGGCAGCCTATCAGAAGAGATTGAACAGGTCTGTAGCTATAGCAAGCAGCGCTGACAGCCTATCAGGAGAGATCACACAGGTCTGTAGCTTTAGCAACCAGTGCTGGCAGCCTATCAGGATAGATCGAACAGGTCTGTAGCTATAGCAACCAGTGCTGGCAGCCTATCAGGAGAAATTGAACAGGTCTGTAGCTATAGCAACCAGTGCTGGCAGCCTATCAGAAGAGATTGAACAGGTCTGTAGCTATAGCAACCAGTGCTGGCAGCCTATCACGAGAGATCAAACAGGTCTGTAGCTATAGCGGCCTGAGGAACTGATGCAGCCCATGCAAGAGGGGATAGAATAGGTAGGACACTGTTAATGGACATATATTGCAAAGTGACTTGTTTTTGCAAGATCTTTACCATAAAAAGCAGCAATCCCTGTCGTGAGACAACCCCTTTAAATGTTTGACCAAATATAGCAGACAGATTTTAAAGCTGATAAATTTGGATGAACCACGAATAATGTTACTCGTATCCAAATGGCCATTGGCAGGAAAAAAATAAAATATTCCCTAATGTACCGTATCCAAAAAGCTGGAACTTGACTCTTTGGAAGGTTTTTCTGACTTTTCCCCGTGGTGTTAATCCAGCCCGGACCTCCCACCACGGAGCATTCATCAATACAACATCCAACTGAATGGAGCTGCAGCTTACAAGTGATTTCAGGATTTGAAGGGGTCTGAGCCAGGGATAAAACTCCAACCCTGCTCTCCAGAAGGATTAAAGGTTTTACGCTGATTTTAACTCTTTTTCAGGCTAAAGTCAAGGCAGACATATAGCAGAGTGGTGATAGTATTACCCGCCCGGCCAGCGCACATGAGTACGTTTAGCATCTCTCATTGCTACAATATGGTGGACTCTTTGGCCAGATATACCCCGGCCCTTGTAAAAGCAACAAGAAGAATGACCTTTAGACAGTAAGAGATGTTAACACAAACTGTTACACGGCTAATGGCCTCGATTTGAAAGCAACATTCATCAAATTCTGGGAAGAGGCCATAAACTCACTAGTAGTTAGTACATAAAAACTCCAATTAACCAGCTAATTATCTGCAGGGAAGCATCTGGTCTAGTGGCAGGGGAAGCATTGTACAGAGACAATGTTCAAGCAGCTCATCCCAGCGCCACATTACAGCCGGCCCCGCTGCAATACAGCACTCATTTGTCAATCAAATTAACGGAACAGGTAGAACGGCTCTCTGTGCGGGAACGAGAGGCTATCGTTTGGCTGTAGAATTAGGAATACATTATGGAGACCAATGTAATAAGGAATTAAAGAATACAGACAGCAAATAGAAGGTTAAATGATTAAATAAAATGGATAATAATGTATAATATTATATATGCAATAGAGCACTCATTTGTCAATCCCAATAACAGAACAGGTAGAACGGCTCTCTGTGCGGGAAGGAGAGGCTATCGTTTGGCTGTAGAATTAGAAATATATTATGGAGACCAATGTAAAAAGGAATTAAAGAATACAGACAGCAAATGGAAGGCTAAATACTGAAATAAAATGGATAACGTATAATGTTATATATAATACAAAATGTAGCATAACTCTGAAAATATCCATGTATAATATCGTGTATATAATATAAATACAAAAGGAAGCACAACTATGGAAATATACATGTATAATATTGTGTACCATGCTTTTCCAAAAATAAGACAGGGTCTTATATTATTTTAATTTCCATAAAAAGGTGCTAGGGCTTATTTTTGGGGTAGGGTTTATTTTTGGAAAAACACGGTATATAATATATAATGCAAAACTTGATTACTCTAAACATATACATAGATAATATAATGTATCTAGTGTATAATATAAAAGTTAAAACTCAAAACATATATACATTATTATTATTTATTTTAGAGCGTCATTAGTTCCAGGGCGCTGTTCATTCCAGGGGGGGTCACATATATACAAGGCGTATAATAATAGAAATACTGATCCAGCAAATGTGCAAAAAACTGGAAAAATGTTTATTAATACACAAACTTCATAGTACAGGGGGTAAAAACGCTACACCCATGTAGCCTACGCGTTTCAGGCGCTACTGTATCGTTCTTGTTCACGGCACAATAACAAGTAAAAAACACATTGCCAAGTAAGGAGGTGAGCCACGCTCTAAGTTAAATTTGTTTGGACTGTATTTGCGTAGAGGTTACATATATAACCTAGGTCCAAACAATGATGATGGTAAATGATTGGTACAGAGGGAGAGAGGACGCTGCCCGCGAAGACTGAAAATCTACAAGGAGGGAGGAAAGAGGCATGTTTAATATAATATATGTTATATAAATTGTATAACTCTAAACACATATACTGTATATATATCAAAACATACATATGTTTAATGTATGTAATATAAAATATAAAACAAATAACTCTAAACATATATATATTTATATATAGATATATATATACACTAGTATATCTATATATATGTATATATAGCTATATGAATGTGTATATATATATATATATATATATACTATAAAACCTTTGACAACTTTCAACATATATATTATATAATGTATGTAGTACATAATATGTTTGACACTGGACATAAACGTACATATAATGTATACCAAAATATACATTTATATAATGTACATTATATATACATATATATAATTTACATTATAATGTGTATAGTGTATATCCATATGTATAATATAATCTATATAATATAAACTGTATAAATAAAAACTTTTCATGTTTATACTATAATGTATATCATAAATGTATAATATTAATATAATATGTATTATATATTCTACAGTATATAATTTGTAATATAAAATGCATAACACTAAACATATATATTATAATATATATCATAAAAATGATAAAATGAAATACCTCTAAACACAAATTAATATAATTTATATCATGTAAAACTCTGAACATATACATATTTATTCTATAATGTAAATCATATACATTTTATGATAACTTTACACATCCACATGCATTCTATAATATATTTAAAATATAATATAAACGATGATAATTCGACACCTATACATATGTAAATGTTTAGAGAGTTTACAAGAGGTGGTGAAGTGCAATGAAAAAAAACTTGCATTAAAGTTTGAAGGAAAAATAAAAATTTAGAACCTTGGTTGATCTAAATTTGTTTGAAAATGAATTATAAATCCCAAAACTTAACTTTAGAAGTAACTTCTTCCAGGTCTGTAACAGGAATTTACAAAGAGCAGCGCATCTTATATTGGTTGTAAGCCAAACTTCCCCACAGTAAAGAGCGCCAAATGTTTTAAGAGTCGCAGATCTTTTGGCTTTACAGGCACTAGGAAATGTACACCAGCTATGAGGTAGAGTAGATTCCACCTATAATTTACCTCAATTTTTGATGGAAATTAGGGAATGTTCACACGGCGTAATTGCGGCGCGCATTTCGCCACGTATTTGCGCTTTAATACGGGCGAGATGCGCGCCGCAGTTACAATAATTCATAGCTCTCATAGGGAACAATGGACTACGCCTCCTCTCCCCGCTTGTACAATACAATCATATTGTACACGTGGGGAGATTAGGCTATGTTCACACGATGTACTGCAGTGTGTACAGTACATCGTGTCTTTTGGGAGCTCGCGCTAATACGTACGTACTCCCGTGGCACGGGGGGAGGGGGGCGCGGCAGCTCGCCGGGCCCATTGACATTCATTACCCATGGTGTGTATTTGCCGCAAGTAATTGACATGTTACTTATCTCCCCACGCGTACGATATGATCGTATTGTATGAGTGGGAAGAGGAGGCGTAATCCATAGTTCTCTATGAGAGCTAAGGATTACCGTAATTTCTGTGCGCATCTCGCTCGTATTAGAGCGGGAATACGCGGTGAAATGCGCGCCGAAATTATCCCATGTGAACATACCCTTAGGGCTCGTTCACACGGCTGATTTGGGCACGGATTTCAGCCGTATTGCGCGCCGGATTTGCGCTGCAATACGGCTGAAATCCATCCCTGTGATTACGGTAATCCACAGTTCTCATAGAGAACTATGGATTCCGTCTCCTCTCCCCGCCGAGCGGGGAGAAAGTGACATGCTCATTATCCCGGCGGGATACGCGCCGTAGATAATGGATGTCTATGGGCCCCCTCCGCCCCCGCTGCACGGCAGCCGGCGTAATTGTGGGACAAAATCCGTCCCGCAATTATGTCGGCAATAAGCCGTGTGAACTAGCCCTTATAGTAAGAGAGCCAGACCCCCCACAGAGAGACTCTACCACCTAAAAAAAAAGTGTTGCGATATTGTATAAATAAAAAAGTTTTACAATTTAGCGCAAAATAAGTGGCCGCTAAAATCTGCTACTTTTTGCCATCACAACATGAATGGAGAGCCCTCAACAAATTCCAACACCCCCCACCCCCATCTCTTTCTTGTCGTGAGCTCGAAAGACAATTACTCGAGCTACTCACAAAATGAGAATATCACTGAACAGACAATTGATATCAATAATTTAACTCAAATAGAGACACCCCGCTATTGTATGGACTCATTAGGGCGCATCCCCACGGTTTGCTGGCCGGTATTTGTCCTGTTTTGCGCCCGTCCCCACGGCCGCGGGGGGGGGTGGCGGCTTTTCTCCGCGATGAGTGGAGAAGAGCCCTCCCCTCTCCCATTGAGAAGCACATATTCTGTCTGAAAACCGGACGGAAGATGGTGCTTGATCAATGTTTTGCCACCGGCGGTCCGGCGGCAAAACCGCCGGGCGGAAAACCCGTGCAGTGGGGACAGTGGGGACTGCTGCACGGGTTTTCCATAGAGCACAATTGTGCTCATTTTCGGCCGGTTTTTCAGGCGGTCTGAAAAACCGCAAACCGGCTGAAAAACCGGCCGAAAACCCGTACCGTGGGGACATGGCCTTATAGTCTGAATTACAAGGTTTAATATAATACATTTGTGAGCCCTATAACAAATAAAGAGAATCCTGGAGAACCCCTTTAATTTTCAATGATATTCTAATTTTTTGAGATGCACTAGTACCTTTTTTCAATTGTATTAACTATGTAACTGTCCTTATACCATCAAGCCGCTAAACATTTGATTCTCAAAGTGTTTGTTACTTTAAAGGGATTTTGCCACGATGTAATGTTGACGTGGGATCCTCCAAAATGGGTTTTTAATCACTTTTCTAAATATATGTAATTAAAAAAAGTGAAGCCTCTGAAAGCTACAGCCTTCCTTACATGCCCTTAGTTTCCTGACAGTTTACATTAGATACAACCAGGAGCTGACAGGAGCTGATCTGGCCGCGCTTGCGTTTTTTGCACTTCTTATCTGATGGCAGAGCACATGAACGAGCTTTGAAGGGACTGGGGAGAAAAGATCCTGTGTCTTTTGTATAGAGAATCCACTGGTTATAATGTAATTATCTGAGTAAACATGTAGACGCTCCCTGCTCAGCCCTCCTCTCCCCCTCTGCAGCAGTTCGTGAACATATGAAAGACGCTGCCTGCTCAGAGCCCTTATCTTCTCTCCTGGGCAGAAAAGAGGGAGAAACTTGTGCACAATACAGTTATCCCCTGTGAATTAGCCATATAACATGTTTGCTCAAGTACAGAGACTGAATATCAGGAACTTGCATGGGAGGTGGAGCGATGACATCACAGAGGAGGAGTAGCCTGTTAGGTGAGGAACTCACTTCTTGGCAAAACCCTTTTAAGCCCACTTTGTTCTGCCCAACTTGCTAGAAACCCATCCAGCACCACAGCTCGTTCCTCAGGACTGTTTCCCAAATATCTGAAATTTTTTGGGAGGAGTGACAGCAGCACGGTCACACTGTAGGAAACTGTACAAATTCTGGCTATATGAGAGTAAGAATAAGGTTGATTACAGGGGCTGCGCTTTATATTCAGGTCAAAGTCAAATCTGAACAGAATCCGCATGATTTGATTCAGGTCTGCGTGAATCGATTTTTGGAAATATTTGCTTTTTTTGTTTTTTACTGGATTTGAATGGTTTGTCTCACCTGCGCTTCCAAGTCCAGTTGCTGCACCAATGTCACTTCCATCTGACTTCACTTTTGTTCATACATAACAGAGGTAACAAGGATGTGGTATTGGACCAGATAAGACTTCATTCGGAAATGGTGTCACAGTGACAGTTCCATACGACCGGGTGCATTGGGCTAAGGTAACCCATGAAAACCTGGTAAAGAAAAACGCTAACCCGATATGGTTACGGTCAGGATTAGGGCTAAATTTAGGATTTGTGTCAGAGCGAAAAAATATTGTGTCGAGATGCCCCAAACCCGGATTTTTTTTTACAAGTCGGTCAAACTACTGTCTCAGTTATCAGTTGCATAAGGGCCCATCAACGCGGCAAGGATTTCCAGTCACTTTTTGATGCGGATTCAGACTTCCAAAATCTTCAACAACAAGAAAAAGTCTGTAAAACCGTCCCCACAGACCTCAATAGAAAATCTGAGTTGCAGTCCTCACAACTCAAATTTTCTGAGGTCGGATTTCAGAACCGCCGTTTTTTTCACAAAACTTGGAACATGTTCAGTCTTACGTTGGATTTCACTCTGAAAACGGCGGAAAATTTACTATTGAAGTCAATGGGATGGCATGAAAAACAACCAGAAAGGTTTGAGCGTATTTTTCTGGCGCGAACCTGCATCCAAAAACTCAATAGTTGTTTTCAATAACGATTGAAAAACTGAAACCGCTCCAAAAAGCACAGCAAAAAAACGAGTTAAAAATCCTCGGGTTTTTGTGTAAAATACTCGTCGGATAATGAGGTTTTAGGTTTCAGAATCTGACAAGTATTTTATAATTTTTACCCTTAGGGCCCGTGTTTACGGTAGGCTTTTCATACTGATTGTCAACCATTTGCATAGACTTAAAGGGAACCTGTCACATAGGTTATGCCCCCCTTGCTGAGGACAGCACAAGCCAGTGTCAGACCTGCTGTTTCCAGCGCTGTGTCCCTTATTCTGTAAGATGCAGGAGTTTTCGTGTATTTAATGCTCTAATCTGCAGTTTTCAGCCAGAAGAGTCATTCGAAGAGTCCTTCAGAGTGTGTTTTTTTTTTAAATCCCGCCCACCTGAGGCTAGCCCCGCCCACCACAACTGATAAACCTATTACTTTGAATAGGTAGAAACATGTGAACAACTGTCAGTGGGCGGATTTAGCCTTTGGTGGGCGGAGCTAACACCTGCTCATGAATAAGATTTGAGGGGTAAATGCTCTAAAACTACAGCATCTTACAGAATAAGAGACACAGCGCCGGGATCAGCAGGTCTGACACTGGCTTGTGCTGTCCTCAGCAAGGGGGGCATAATCTATGTGACAGGTTCCCTTTAAATAGAAAATCCGTGCAGCAGTCCACACTGCCGGACGTTTTTTTACACCGCATGCGGTCCGTTAAAACATAGAACATGTTCAATCTTCTGCCCGATTTTCAGGTTGAACATGCACATGTCAATGGTTTAGGAGGACGGGCGAATCCGCAAACCTCAGCCAGAACCATCCCTCTGAACCAGAATCCAGCTGGTATTTTCACACTGCCGTGTGGACACAGCCTTAGGGAGAATACACACACACACACACACACACTGCAGAAATGCTGCAGACTTTGTTCACTACAAAACATACTGAAGCTGTGCACATCTAAAATATATTCTGAAAAAACGTAAGTATAGGGCACACTAAAAAGCCAATCCCATATATCTAAAAAATATCAGTGGCACACTAAAGACTAAATAAAACCTCAAGGTATATGAAAAACCTGGGACTCTTAGTTTCAGTATTTGATCAAAGTTTGTTTTAACCCTCACCCCCCAAAACATCAAGGGGATCCGAGCAGGTGAGCCCCTACACTAAATATACTTCCTCACTAGGCGTCAATCCAGACTGCAATTTCAGGGAATGGTAGGAACCACCAACTGGGTCATCCTGCACGGTTAAAAAGAGACAGCTGTGTGCAGCAAGCCAATGAGATTACCAATCTCAAATGAAAATACAAAACATACTGAAACTGTGCACATCTAAAATATATTCTGAAAACGTAATATAGGTGCACAATAAAAAGGCAATAGCATATATTTTAACAAATATCAGTGGCAAAACTAAAGACTAATAAAACCCCAAGGTATATGAAAAACCTGGGACTCTTAGTTTACAGTATTTGATCAAAGATTTATTTAGTCTTTAGTGTGCCACTGATATTTGTTAGATATATGCTATAGACTTTGTTCACTGTACAATATATGTTAATGGCGTTTAAGAAACCCCATCCCTATATAGGGAAAAAAAAAAAATCTACATGAATTGAAGCCACTGTAATTTTTTTTAATTCGGAACAAACACACTGCAGGGTAAAATATGCACCAAATGTAACAAACGTGGATCAGTGCAGATTTGCTGCAAAACTCACGATGTAAACAGGCTGCAGTATGTGGACCTGCCCTGAGCTTCCTATCAGACAGAATGCAAAATTAAAAATTCTGCAGGATTTGCTATAAGAAAGCAGTGCACTGTATATACAGATACATGTAAACGGAAGGGTCACAGACCTGGTGAGGTCCAAGACATAGTAGTGATAATGGGAGCAAACATGTTTGTAGACTTCCTATTAGTAGTCTGTGCCTACCAACAGTTTGAAAGCCAAAATTGGGGTATTTAAAGGTGTGTTCCCACCAAAGACTTTGGTATATAGCAGTGTTCCCCAACTCCAGTCCTCACGCCCCCCAACCAACAGGTCATGTTTGCAGGATCTCCCACAGAATGCACTGACAATAATGATATCACCTGTGCACTGCTAAGGAGAGCCAGAAAACATGACCTGTTGGTGGCCTCGAAGAACTGGAGTTGGGGACCCTTGGTATATAGGATACACCATCAAAGTCTGATAGGTGTGGGACCCACCTCTGGGATCACCACCTATCTCAGTATTGACCCACATTAGAGTCGGTTCAGAAGGAAGATCCTGTCCCTCCCTTCTATTCTATGGGACTTCTAAGTTACATAGGTACATAGGGTGACATATATGAAACTTGGCGCCAACACGCCAGTTCTAAATCTATATAGAGTGTAGAATGCGACAGTATGTATGAACCTGTTCTATGTGCGTTCATAAATCTGTCTCATAGTTTTGTCTCATAGCTTTGTCTCATAGCTTTGTCTCATAGTTTTGTCTCATAGTTTTGTCTCATAGCTTTGTCTCATAGCTTTGTCTCATAGCATATCTCTGTCTCATAGCTTTGTCTCATATCTCTGTCTCATAGTTTGTCTCATATCTTTGTCTCAGCATATCTTTGTCTCATAGCATATCTTTGTCTCATATATTTGTCTCATAGCTTTGTCTCATAACATATCTTTGTCTCATATTTTTGTCTCATAGCTTATCTTTGTCTCATATTTTTGTCTCATAGCATATCATTGTCTCATAGCATATCTCTGTCTCATAGCTTTGTCTCATATCTTTGTCTCATAGCTTATCTTTGTCTCATATTTTTGTCTCATAGCATATCTTTGTCTCATAGCTTTGTCTCATAGCTTATCTGTCTCAAAGCTTTGTCTCATAGCATATCTATTTCTCATAGATTTGTTGCATAAATTTATCTCATAGCTTTGTCTCATAGCTTATCTTTGTCTTATAGAATATCTTTGTCTCATAGCTTTGTCTTATAGCTTTGTCTCATAGCATATCTCTCATAGCTTTGTCTCATAGCTTTGTCTCATAGCATATCTCTGTCTCATAGCTTTGTCTCATATCTTTGTCTCATAGCATATCTCTGTCTCATAGCTTTGTCTCATAGCTTTGTCTCATAGCATATCTCTGTCTCATAGCTTTGTCTCATAGCATATCTTTGTCTCATAGCTTTGTCTCATAGCATATCTCTGTCTCATAGCTTTGTCTCATATCTTTGTCTCATAGCATATCTTTGTCTCATATTTTTGTCTCATAGCATGTCTTTGTCTCATAGCTTTGTCTCATAGCATATCGTTGTCTCATAGCTTTGTCTCATAGCTTTGTCTCATAGCATATCGTTGTCCCATAGCTTTGTCTCATAACATGTCATTGTCTCATAGCTTTGTCTGATAGCTTTGTCTCATAGCATATCGTTGTCTCATAGCTTTGTCTCATAGCATATAGTTGTCTCATAGCTTTGTCTCATAGCATGTCTTTGTCTCATTGCTTTGTCTCATAACTTTGTCCCATAGAATATCTTTGTCGCATAGGTTTGTCTCATAGCATATCTTTGTCTCATAGCTTTGTCTCATAGCATATCTCTGTCTCATAGCTTTGTCTCATAGTTTTGTCTCATATCTCTGTCTCATATCTCTGTCTCATAGCATGTCTTTGTCTCATAGCTTTGTCTCATAGCATATCTCTGTCTCATAGCTTTGTCTCATAGCATGTCTTTGTCTCATAGCTTTGTCTCATAAATTTGTCCCATAGCATATCTTTGTCTCATTACAAAGTATGTTTTGTCCCACAAAAAAAATAAGCCCTTTATGTCTATGAAGATGGAAAAAAAAAAAAAGTTATGGCTTTTGGGGAGGAAAAAAAAACAAATGTGATGAGAAAAAAAAACCATTTTGACCTTAAGAGGTTAAAAGAACACCAGAGAAAAACACTCCTTTTTGCATCCGACAAAAAAGTACATATTTTATACAAAAAGAGGTAATTAGTGCCTTTAGCCCCAGTTTAATAGTTTTATACTTTTGAAGGTATACATTTATTTTATTCATTTACATAGCGCTCTGTACAGATTGTCACCATTCACATTGCTCCGTGTCACCATTCTGACCACTGAGCCACCATGCTGCACTGTGCTAACCACTGAGCCACTGTGCTGCACCATGCTAACCACTGGCCCATGCTGCTGTACTGTGCTTACCCCTGAGCCACAATGCTAGCCCCCGAGCCACTGTTTTGTACCATGCTGACCACAGAGCCACCGAGCTGTACCAGGCTAACCACTGACCCAAAATGCTGTACTGTGCTAACCACTGAGCCACCATGCTGTCCTCAACTGATACTACCAAGCAAGGCCAAAAATGTGCTGTGAATAGGACCTTATGTGTATGTGACTTTACTTGTCTCCTTCCATAGTCACATTTTGCTTGATGATCATTATCTTACATCTCAAACTGCTGTACCTGGGGCCCACCAGGGAACTGAATTCTTGGAGCCGAACCAGTAGAGTTGATTCTTGGGGCCCACCAGTAGAGTTGATTCTTGGGGCCCACCAGTGGAGTTGATTCTTGGAGCCCACCAGTGAAGTTGATTCTCAGGGCCCACCAGTGGAGTTGATTCTTGGGGCCCACCCCGTGGAGTGATTCTTGAGCCCACCAGTGAGTGATTCTTGAGGCCCACCAGTGGAGTTGATTCTTGGAGGCCCCCCCCCGTGGGAGTTGATTCTTGGAGCCCACCATGGAGATGATTCCTTTGGGGCCCACCAGTGGAGATGATTCTTGGAGCCCACCATGGTAGATTATCTTGGAGCCCACCATTGGAAGTGATTCTTGGGGCCCACCAGTGGAGTACGATTCTGGGCCCACCATGGAGTTTATTCTTGGCGCCCACCAGTGGAGCTGATTCTTGGGGCCACCAGTGGAGCTGATTCTTGGGGCCCACCAATGGAGTTGATTCTTGGAGCCCACCAGTAGAGATGATTCTTGGGGCCACCAGTGGAGCTGATTTTTGGGAACACCAGTGGAGTTGATTCTTGGGGGACCACCACTGGTGTTGATTCTTGGGGCCCTCCAGTAGAGTTGATTCCTAGGGACCACCACCAGTGCAGTCAATTCTTGGGGCCCATTCTACAGTAACTGTACATGACTGCAAATGCCTCTTGTTTTCTGCCTCTTTTTCTCTCTGAAAAACAGCCCCAGGCCTCCTATTTTCAGGGGCCCACTGGAGGTTTACCCTTGACGCTCTGAGGACCAGTCTTTTTGTCTTATGTGTATAGGTTCTTCATTTAAAGGGGTTGTCTCACTACATTGATTCGTCCTGTTTTCTTGGTTTTATTTTAAACTCAGGGGCTTGTTTACTTGCTTCTACTAGGCTGCAGCAGAAGCCAGGGCTGTAAACTATAGCAAACCCTGCTGACAGCCTATTTAGAGGGATTGAACAGGTCTGTTTGATATAGCAACCAGTGCGGCAGCCTATCAGGAAGCTCAAACAGTCTGTAGCTATAGCAACCATGCTGGTAGCCTATCAGGATAGATCAAAAATGTCTGAACTATAAAAAACCATGCTGGGAAACCTATCAGGAGAATCGAAACAGTCTGTAGCTATACGACCAGCATGGCAGCCTTCAGAGAATCAAACAGGTCTGTAGCTATAGCGAACCAGGCGGCCGCCTATCAGAGAGATCAAAAGTCCCGTAGCTATAGGACAGTGCTGGCAGCCTATCAGGGGAGATCAAACAGTCTGTAGCTATAGCAACCATGCTGGCAGCCTATCAGGAGAGAGCAAAAAGTTCTGTAGCTATAGCAACCAGTGCTGGAAGCCTATCCGGAGAGATCAAAAAAGGGCTGTAGCTATAGCGACCCGCGTGACAGCCTATCAGGAGAATCAAACAGGTCTGTAGCAAAAGTGACCAGCGCTGGGAGCCTATCAGGAGAACCCCAAAAAGGTCTGTACTATAGCGACCAGTGCTGGCAAACCTATCAGAAGATCGAACAGGTCTGTACTATACTGACCAGGCTGGCAGCCTATCAGAGAGATCAAACAGTCTGTACTATACAACCAAAGCTGGTACCCAATCAGAGAAAAATCAAAATGTCTGTAGCTATAGCAACCATGCGGGAACCTATCAGGAGAGATCAAAAACCGGGTCTGTACTATGCGACCAGCACTGGCAGCCATCAGGAGAATAAAACGGTCTGTAGCTATAGCGACCACCCCTGGACCCCTATCAGGAGAGCAAACATCGTAGCTAACTGACCCAGTGCTGGCAGCCTATCATGAAGATCAAACAGGCTGTAGCATAGAAACCCGTCTGGTAGCCTATAGGAGAGATCAAAAATGCTGTACTTTAAAAACCAGTGCGGGAAGCCTTCGGGAACGAACAGGCTGAGTACAGCGACCACACTGGAGCCCTACAGGAAGATCAAACAGGTCTGAGCTATACGACCAGCCTGGCAGCCATCAGGAGAATCAAACGGGCTGTAGCTATGGGATCATGCTGGCAGCCTATCGGGAGAGAAAAAAGGGTTTTAGCAATAAAAACCATGCGGGCAGCCTATCAGGAGAGAGCAAAAAGTTCTGAGCTAAGCAACCAGCGCTGACACCCTTTCGGGAAAACAATAGTCTGTACTATAGCACCAGGGGGCAGCTTATCAGAGAGACCAAACAGGCCCTGTAGCTATAGCGACCTGCTGGCACCCTATCAGGAGAGATCGAAAGGTCTTAGCATACGACCATGCGGGGACCTTAATGAGAGATCAAACAGGTCGTAGCTAAAGCCCCCATGTGGAAGCCTTCGGGAGAGATCAAAAATTTTGTATATACAACCATGCGGGAACCCTATCGGGAGAGTCAAACAGGTCTGTAGCTATAGCGACACCCCGGGCAGCCTATCAGGAGAGATCAAACAGGTCTGTAGCTATAGCGCCACCTGGCAGCCTTTCGGAGAGAAAAAACAGGTTGTTTGTAAAACGACCAGGCTGGCACCTATCATGAAGATAAAAACGGGTCTGTAGCTAAAAACCCAGTGTGGTACCCTATCGGGAAGATAAAAAAATTCTGTAGCTATAGAAAACCATGCGGAAAGCCATCAGAAACCAAACAGGTCTGTAGCATAGAAACCCACACTGGAAAACCTTCAGGAGAGAGGGAAAAAGGCGGCTAAACAACCAGTGCTCAGCCTATAGGGAATTGAACAGTCTGTGCATAGCCCTGAGGACTGATGCAGCCCTCAAGAGGGGATATTAGGAATAGGTCGGACATTTTAAGGACACTATTGCAAATGACTTGTTTTTGCAAGATCTTTAACCAAAAAAGCAAAATCCTTGTAGCGAACGCCCCCTTTAATTTTAGTACAGGCAGAGGTTCCCCTTTGCAGTCGGTGGCTCTGCTGTTGCCTTCTCCAGTCCTTCATCCAAATTTTACTCGTAATTTGAGCCCCAAAATTTATTTCTCCGGGGACTCCATTTTTTTGCATTTTTTTCTGCACTACCCTTCCCCCAGTAAATTTCTCCCCTCTGTCGAGGCCCCTTTTTTATGCATTTATTCCATGGCCTCTGTCATTTCCCTTTCTCTGCCTCTAATCTCTCCCCCGCCTCCCTCATTTGCAGACGCCTCTTGTCGTGCACCTGCCCTGCTTCCCCTCCAGCCCCGGGAAACAGGCAGGGCATTGGGCCTCCCGAAAACTCTCAGGCGGGGGGCCCCCAAGAAGCCTGCGTCACCACCGTCTAAACCCTTTCATGTGGGGCCAGGGGGGCTTTGGGGGAATTTTAAAACCCTGACCCCAATAAAACTGGGACTTAGGGAATTTAAAATGGCCACTTAAACATAATAAAAAAGTTTTTTGGAAAGGGAAAATGCCCTAAACTTTTCCCTTCACTTCCACCCAACCCCCCCAGGGGCTCCGAGGCCCCACATTGCCCCGCCTGTTGACTTTGATGTGCTGTAACCTCGTACCCCTCTTATGGTAAATATTCCCTGGGAAAGTCGAGATAGGGCCGCACACGGATATGGCAGGTGACTGGGATGATGGATATCTTCATGGATTCAGGCCAACCCTTTCAACAAATAAAAAAGACCTGGCACCACTTAAAAAGCATGTTAAAACGTAAAAAAGAAAAACCAACAGAACGCTCGATTATGGGGTTTTAGAAAATTTGCACCGCATCTAGACCCGGGGATTATTTTGGGCCCTTTTTTAAATGGTTTTAGCCTTTTGGGGTTCTTATTATGGAAACGTCTACGTGAGATTCCTTGTTACCCAAGAAACCAATCAGACCCATAGAAAACCATTCAGACCCCATAGCAACCCATGAGTACTCAAAACCTATCAAAACATTAACCCAACAGAGACCTAGCAACCAAAGGGGGGTCTAGGGAACAATCAAACCCTAGAAAAACCCAAACAGAGTCATGCAACCAATCGACTCAAGCACTGTCAACCCATAGCCACCCTCGAGGCCCCTAGCAACCTTCAGGCCCTACAAAACCATCATACTCTAGCAACCAAACAAGCTCATAGCAATAATCAAAAGCCCATAGCAACCAACAAGCTCATACAAAACCCAAGTTCATAGCAACTAATCAGACCCAAAAAAAACTAACAAAGGGCCCCTAGCAACCTTTTTAGAGTTTATGCAAAAAACAGAAACTCAAGCGACCCAACAGACCCCAAAACCAACAAAACCCCTAGCGAAAATCAGCGCTATGCAACCATCAGGAAACCCTAATAACCAATCAAGCCCATAGCAACCAACAGGCTCATAGCAACCCTCAAAATCAGTTTTCATTTCTATAGTTTCTCTGGAAAAATAACAAAATGGCCGATTGGTGGCTATATCTCTGATGGTTCAAGAGCTCTGATTGTTTTTCCCTGAGCTCTGATTTGGGCGCTATTCTTGTTGGGTTTCTAAGGGTTGATTGGTTTTATGTCTCTGATTGGTTGCTATAGTTGATTGGTTGCTATGATCTCTGATTGGGTTTGCGAGAGCTTGATTGTTGCTGAAGCTCTGA